>CAJNOI010000327.1:0-29467 GCA_905250115.1 Adineta steineri | reverse complement strand
TTTCTATTTTTACTTGAATTAATATTATATATGCAAATTAAGAAAAGCAAGAGATAATTTAATGTCACATGAATATTGTTTATTTCTGCGTTATATGATAAAAATGCATGTCCAACTATCTATTATTCTTAATTTTCAAGACTATGTACAATATATTGATACTATGAATAAATTCTTTTATTTTATCGAAGCAACAATGAAGATCGAAACATTGATGTATAAATTTTATAGAAGAATTAAAATACAAAGAAATATTAGTCACATTCCTACTTTTTATCCCTACATAATAGAACGAAAAGAAAATATCTTCGTTAAAATTTGAGAATGTAGAAAAATTTGATAAGTGATACAGTTCTTATTATGACTCAACTTGACGTATGAGGTTAAAAATACAAGATGAAACGGAAATATACAAGTAGCGGTATGTTAAGGGCAGGAAAATTCTCAGCGAGCGTGTATGTATACTCAAGTTATTTCACTATTATACTATCATATATAAAGCCAGTTCAAACAGCTAACAGTCCGAGTAAAATGTTTGATATTTTTTCGTGTATTTTCAAAGAAAAGAAATCGAGTTTCACTGAATGATTTTCTTTTTAATAGAATAGTAACTCTAGTACTGTGGACTAAAAGTCTAGCTGAAAAACTTGCTTTTCTTCTTTGAAAATACACGAAAAAAATCAAACATTTTACTCGGACTTTTAGTTGTTTGCACTGTAGTTCAAGATTTTTATTTAAATCATTTATTACTAATTTATATAATGTTTAAA
Organism: Adineta steineri; assembly: GCA_905250115.1. Classification (NCBI taxonomy): domain Eukaryota; kingdom Metazoa; phylum Rotifera; class Eurotatoria; order Adinetida; family Adinetidae; genus Adineta; species Adineta steineri. The sequence goes on along the minus strand of CAJNOI010000327.1, from coordinate 28,697 downwards.
AATTGTAAATACTCTTTTTTTATTTAGTAATAGGCATAATTCGAAATGACGGATCAATCAGATGACTGCATAAAATGTTCTCAGGCTGAACAGCCTGGGGAAGGTCGGGTTACATGTGTGATGGATGATAATTCAAAAAAGATTTTGGATTACGTCCTTTCTCAAGGAACTGTGGATTTCCACCCTGCTCAAGGAACTGTGGATTACCACCCTCCTCAAGGAATTGTAGATTTGAGTAGGGAATTGAATCTTTCAGGTAAACATACTGTTTTATTTGCTTTCTTCAATTTCTCAGAATATATAATTTATTTAGACGTTCAATCCAGGTAGAATTGAACAAGAGGCACTTTTAATACATGATGAAAACACCTTAAGTAACGGTGATTCGGAAATAAATGTTGCCTCATCTGGTCTACCTATTTATTGAAAGTAAATACGATTACTCAAGAAGAGAATGTGCTTATTTTTATTCTGGAAGTTATTCCAAAACTTTGAACGAAAAGTAAATGCAAATGGTCTGAATATATTTTTTTAAATAGTATTTTATTATATTTCCGAATGCTTTTTTATTAGTCAGATTAAGACCATTTCTATCTTTTTTCAGTTGTGCTATTAACCATTTTTGTATTATATGACAAAAATATATGTCCAACTATATATTATTCTTAGTTTTCAAAGTTATGGACACTATATTTATACTATAAATAAATTCTTTTATTTTATCGAAAAAAATATTAACAATCAAAAGATTTATTGTTATATATTTGACCAAGCAATTAAAATACAACGAAACATTAACTACATGCATACTTTATGATTATTTATTCCATTGAGATTTTTGTTGTGATCTGTTAGCCACGATTTGGTAAATATGGCAAATTATGTTAATGAACTATTTTTTGTCTACATACTTAATAGAATGAAAAAAAATCTTTGTTAATGTGTGATAACGTTATAAAATTTCCTCGACGTGATAGAATTTTATTATTGACTCAATCTTCTTAAATAAGTTGGAATGATGACGACACGAAAATCTGCAAATAGTTATCTGTTGATCTAAGGAGTCATTTTAACTTTGGATATAAAGTTAAAATGTCTTACTATTGCTTTACAATATATAAAACTAGCTCACGATTTCTATTCAAATCATTTATAAAACTAATTTATATTTTTAAAAAGTGTAAATATTCTTGTATTTTCGTATACATAATTCAAAATTATGAGTCACGGTACTGATTCTATGCAATATAATTATGCTGAACAAGTTTCAAATGCTACACAGTATAATTATACTGGACACGTTTTAAATTCTACCCAATATAATATTGCTGAACAATCTCAAGAAGCTCGATTAATAAGCCCTACTCAAGATGACTTACAAAAAGCTCTACTCGACGATGACGCCTATCAATCAACTAGAGAATCATGGAATACTTCAGGTAAAAATTCAGTAAAGTTATCTTTCTTCAATTTCTTATAATATATAATTTATATAGGTGCAACTTCCAGGCATGATTAAAAAAACAATTTTTGACACGTTGCCCAATATGTAAACGTCCATTTTATGAACAAACTTATGATCGCCATGTTACATTTTGTATAAGTAAAATAAAATAGATATAATAATTGCCACTCGAAGAAATGCATGCTTGATGAAATTCAGAAGAGCTCTCGTTTTTCTCCATTTATTCGTAATGAAACGAAAAGTTTTATTCGAGCAAAAAAAAGCATGAATATATTTGTCGTAATCAAAAATAAAAATAATAGTTATGAATCATAAAAGAATGTCACCAAATAATAACGGATAAAAAATGTTAATAAACTTCCAAATACAATCTAAAAATATTTTAATTATTATTTTAATTTATAAAAAAACAAATTTCATACTTGTATTAACATTAAGATTCGAGAAAGTGTTTCTTCATGTAATGGTCCACACCAACAAAGAACTGTATTAATAATAGTAAAATTTGTTGTTGAAATCATAATTTCATTATCATTATTGGTAAATTCACGATAACGAATAAATTTTGTTATTGAAAAAAATCGTAACATTAACCAACCAAGTAGTTTCAAATCTTTTTTCTTGAATTCAACTATCGATGGGTTCAATTTATTTACGTCTGGATCCAATCTAAAATTAGTACATATAAACTTTTCAATACATTGATTATTTATTAATTTTACCTAGGTAAACGATGTCGTGGACATGGAATAAATTTAAATAATTGTGGTACCGAAAGTAGAAAATTAATAATTTGTGGTATAAAAAAAAGTAACATCGTCTTGCTAAAATGACCAATAATACCCACAACGGCAAATGTCATACCAGCAAAATAGCAAAGTGTATCACCAACAAATATTTCTGCTGGACACCTAAAAATATATCAATACAAAAATAAATGAATCAAAAGCGAAAACAAACCAATTTCGTATTAAAACCGGTATTGTACAAGCAATAAATGGAATCATAAAATATAATGAAAATAAATGTTCTTCAGAATTCGCACCTAAACAAAAACGTATATTTTGATTTAATTTTATAAAAACTCAACCTTGTAATTCAATTAGATTAAAAACCAATATTGAACAAGCAATAACAATCGATTGACCAACTTCAAGTCCATTAACACCGGCTAATATATTAATTGCATTTGTACAAAATACAGCTACCATACTCATATATACGTAATATAAAATTCCTAAAGATAAAAGTTAAATATATATATATTCATTGCAAGTATTTACCAAGATTCCATTGTTGACCTAAATATGGTCTCACTGGTTTAGGTAGAATAATTGTAGTTGAATGATAATTAGCAAAATAAACGAGTAATAATGGTAATGATGCAAACAATGGTAATAATAATTTAACACTCCAACGTAAATCAAGTACATCATCAGCAAAACCAAGTAATACCATACAACATATTGAAAGTAGTGCAGCTAAATATTCAACAAACTTGAAGAAGAGAAAGAATTATTTTTTGTTTTATTTAAAGGATCGTTTACTTTATGATTTGGAAATACACCTTCTGGATGTAAATGTTCAGCGAAAACAACAGCAATCATAATGAACATTAACACGAGAAAGATACCAGCTGCTATTACGCCTTGAGATTCCGCACTAAAAAATAACAAAATCTTAACTAGAATGGGGGTGGTCGACAATCATTAATTTTAATGTACGCTAGAAATGTCATAATACGAAAGTCCATGTTACCTAGATCACGAATCTGATACTGGATAATTCCATTGGATGTCAAACATAAAATACACAAATTATTCAGAAAACTTTCTTTCCTCTCAAACTTTGTAGAGCTTTTTTACTGATCATTTTCGTATAAGGAAGCCTCGGATTTAGTCGAGAAATAACGATGCTATCGTCATAGTAAAAACCCATTTTTTTCCTTATAAAGTATAGAAAAAAGTCGAGTCTTTAATCTCGAATCGGCCATATTCCGAAGACATAGTAGGTTTTATAGAGCACAAGTCTCTTTACAAAACCTACTATGTCATATTTCTTCGGAATACAGTCGGGCCGAGAGGAAATTTTCTGAATAATGTGTGTCTTTGTGTTTGAAACTTCATGAGACTACTCTACTGAGACCTAGGTACCCCCTACGGCAAAAACCGATACAAAGGGGATCACATCCAGACAAACGGATATCAGATTCGTGATCTAGACGACAAAGACTTTCGTATTATGACATTTCTAGCGTGCATTAAAATTAATGATTTTTCGATCACCCCCTTTTTTACAGTAAAAACTTACACTTTAACTTCTCTTGAATTTCGTTTATTTAAATCATAACCCCATAATTGTGCTTTAATAAATTTTTCTTTCAACATTGGTATTAATTGATGAACAATAAGACCACCAATAATTGAAATTGAAATATCAAATACGATCGTAAATCGATCAAAATGATCTATGACCGATATTGGTCTATCTTCAATTTGTTTCATACTACAAATAAAAAGAATAAAGTGAAATAATTGTTTTTCATTTTTATGCACAAATAAAGTGCTTTTATACAAAAGACGAAAAAGAAAAAAGAAAGGTTGTGGAAGGCAAATATAAATCATACTAGATATTCTAACAAAAGAAAAAAATTTTCAAATAAATATATAATGTTCTAACGAGTTTCCATTGGCATAGGAATACTCTTGATATAATCTTTTGTTTTCTTCTCATATTCACGTTCAATTGCCCATCCTTTCAGATCAACTTCAGGATGACGACGCATCCATATCATATGATGTTTTTGTTTCATATAAGCATCAATACAACTATGTGGTACACCCATTTCACCATATTTTTGATACCAATTTGTATGTGATTCAAATAAAGCATCTTTTTCTTTGGCACATTTATCTAATGCATCAATACGACCTTCATAAGCAATACAACGTGTTAAACGATCATGAAGAATTTCAACAATCATTGTATCTATACGTTTTTCACGTAGAAATGCCATTTCAGCTTCATAAAAACATGTTTGATCTTGAATTTCACATTCATCAATGGTTTTTACTGTACCAAATTTACGATGATAATATGGATATGCTTGACCACGAAATCTTTCAACAAAATTTCGATGAAACCATCGAACTGGTCGTAAATAAAGCATATCAATTGTTGTATAACCAAGATCAGACCATTTATTTAAACCATAGACATGTTCAGGTGGTGATGGTTCCGGCATTTTAGATTCTTAATTTCTATAACATAGAATTAAATAAATAATTTTTTAATAGTTTAAACTTGTTAAATCTAAAAATGAATAGAGTTTTCTTGAAACTATTGCTATTTTATCTTTTCGTGTAATATCGAAAATATTACTGATGAAAAAATCTTCTGGTGGATTCTCATTGGTTGAAGATGATGTGCCAATCAAAACTAAGCATTAATGTATTATCGTCTTTATATAACAATCGAACGCCATATTCATATTTATTTGAGATAAACAGAAAATTATTATTTATTTCATAGAAATGATAGATAAAACTATAATAAAAATATCATTCTATTGGCAAGTCATATTTATTAAAATAAAAATATTATTAAATACGAAATTAATAACTGTTATTATTGTTTGGTGATAAGTATGTTTTACTGACGATCATTAACAAGATCCTGAGACATCCGATTAGGAGTAAGGCTTCCATCTTCAGTGTAGAGTTATATGAACAGGGATTTTGGTATATTCTGTGCCGCTAAAATCAGAAACAAATCAACTGATATATGTTTATTTTGATCAAAACGTTTCTCTTGTCATTAATGAGAACTTCAGCTTTGATTGAGAAATTATAACCTATTAAAACTAATATGTTAGTCTACGTGAATATTATTGTGATTACTTTTATTTTTTAGGACAGCACTGATATTGTAAATGAAATGAGTTTGCACTCAACACCGTTGTACAACCAGGTACTATCTGTTGAAAACTATAACTCATACACGCTAGATTCTAAGTGAGATCGACATTGACAACAACAGGCAAACTTCCTTTATTTTCAGTCGAAACTAGTATACCCATTAACTCTTTACATTATAGCTTCTCGGAAACTTGAACTTTTCTCAGAGTACAAATAATAATACGCGGGGTAATATTACATTCAGAAAAACGTACTAAAACCTTTTATATATGAAAGAATTTAAGTGAAGGAATACAACTGAACATCGTGAATGTTGATATTGTAATAGGTATATCGTATATTTTGTAACATCTCTCATAGATGACGTGATACAGAAGGATTAAAAAGGAAATTTAGAAAATATATAAACGAATGGCTCTTGTAGCATAAGAAATGTTATGAGAAACCATACTATAGCTTCTTTGACTGACATTATCCATATAGATGGACTGATACATGACCAAGCTGAATAATAATATATCAAGTACTTCCTCATTTCAAACTGTAATATAAAAATAAAGAATACAACTCAATTGATCCTCTTATTGTATTCAAAAGCAAGTATTTTAGTTTTTATAATTCTTTTATTTATTTTTGTGCTATGATAATGAAATAATTAACCATGTATCATATCTTTTTAATTATATAAACATAAATGGAACACATTATTTGTTTTTATGAATAGTCTCTAGAATTAACGTCGTCCTGGCATTGCCCAGAGACCTTGAAGACTGTGTCCACCTTGATAATTGACTGGTTCACCAAGATATTTTTTTCGTCTTTCTTCACCATCAAAACGAGAGCCAGCACGATATGCTTTCTTGGCTTTCATTGCCCATGGTATAGCTCTTTCAGCAAAAATATGATCATTGTTATTTTCAGTATTATCAATTTCTTCAACGTCATTCCACAAGCCTGATGTTGCTAGTAATGGATCAGATATAAATCGTGTTCGTGCCCAACATGAGACCAATAACTATATCAAAATAAGATATGAAATTTGTTTTGTTAAAGAATATACTAACTTGCATAAATATAGCAGCAATGATGATTTGTTGATAATAGCGCATAATGTTAATCACAGAAATAATAGGTATGAGTATGAAGACGACTATGAAATATTTCTGACAAATACCGCTTAATAAATACTCTGATCGATAAGACGTCAACAGAAATTAATAATCAATCTCGGTTCTCTTTTTTTCCGGTGTATTTTTTTTAACCAGCATAAATAAAAAAAAGAAAGAAATATTAATGTGACATCCTATCTGATTCTATACAATGCCGTAAGTGCACTCGATCTTAACGTTGACATCGTCAATCAAGTTTCATCGACGACAAAACAAGTATAATTTATTCATTGTCTTCCCCCACATATTTTAGAATTATTTTACTTTAAATTTTAAAAAGAAAAAAATTTCTTTTAGTACAAAATGATCAATCAGTACTTCAATGACTTCTGAATGGTATCTATCCTTCCGAATCATATTTCAATGTTTACATAATTAAAAATGACCTATAAAATTTAATCACTCTTGCAAATGAAAAATATATCTGATCTGATTTTTTTGTATAGATACTCAATTTTGTTATGAATGGTTTCTTAAATAATCTATTGAAACATAAATGTTCTACGTAATCGTTGTCTGGCATTTAGGAACTATTGTTTTTTTACTATTTAAATTCGATCATGTGGGTTACTATTTTGTTTCACATAATAAAATCAATTGATCGATGATCTTTTCATTCAAAAACAACGTTCGAGCACGTATATTTTCTTCAAAGTGAACTCGTGTAAATGTGAAAAAGTTTAATATTACGAAGGTCAATAGACAAAATTTATCTTATATTATTTGTTGAACACTTTAAATTGTGTGGGATAAACATTCTTTTTCTCTATTCAATATGAATAGAGACTATCAAAAAGTCAAGGCTAACGCCCTAAAATCGACCGAAAAAATCATGTTCTCTCACGTACAGAATTAATCCTAACAGACTCCATAGTACAAAAACTATCACCATATAAACGGCGTTTGTAACTACAAGTAATCGACATTCTGTAGTTTAATATTCTGTGTCCTATATATCTTTAATCAACATGCATATCAACCTACTGTTTTTATTCGCTGTTTTTATTGTTGTGGTTAATTCAGCTGCAATACAAACGTCAAAAGCAAAATCAGCTTATGCATATTTACGTAGTGTTCGTGGTAATAAATCATGTGCTAGTGGAACATGTCCATTTTGGGAAAAACATGGCCGATCATTTGCAGCACTTCGATGTTATCAACAACAATATCAAGAATGTACATGTCTTCATCGCATGTGTTTTAGTTCATGTATGTTTACACGTGAAGTTTGTAATAAAGAAATGGTTCAATGTTTACAACAAATATGTCCACGTTGTATGCCAGCAAACTCAATGTCTATGTGTAAAGTTTATGATTCAATGGCTGTACGAGTTGCTGATGCACTTTCAGTCTTTTCTTGTTATGCATGTTGTCCTAATATCAACAAACCAAGTTCCAATAATACAAGTAATTTAGTTTCATAAATCTTTTTTGAAAAAAAATACTTTTCTTTTTTACATAGTGATGCAAAATGGTCAAACAATAAAACCTCGTAGGTGACGATCATTTTTGTTTTATATATTTGTTTTTTTGATTATTGAATAGCATCAGCAAATGCTGGAAATTCAATGTCACAAACCAATTCTGCAGGAGGTTAGTTGAATTATTTACTTTTGTTTTTCTATCTAATTTCTGTTGTTTTCTTATGAATAGGTATGTAAAGAATAATTTTACCATACAATAAATTTTTTATTTATGCTTAAAACAGCAGCAGCAAGTGCAACAACTCGTAAGAAAAAATAATTTATCTAACAAAAACTAATGTATATATATATATATATATTTATCTAGGAGCTCCTCAAAATGGTGTCGGTAATACAAATAATGGTAATACTATTAAATATATATCAATGTTACTATGAAAAAAATATATATAATCTTATTTTAGGTAATAAACCAGTAAATGCTGTCATAGGTAATAAGCCAGTAAATGCTGTCAATCAAAATAAACCAACAAACGCTGGCATTCAAACCAAACCCGCAAATACTGGCAATCAAAATAAACCAACAAATGCTGGCAGTCAGAATAAACCAACGAATGCTGGTAATCAAAATAAACCAACAAATGGTAAAGAAATTTTATAATTTCATATGTATAGATTCATTATTTTTTAGGAAATAACCTCGGAGGTATTGTTCCTGGTAATGGTAATATGGCAATTAATAATGCCAATCAGAAACCCAATCAAAATCAACCACTTCTTCGCAAAGTATCTACCACTGCTCGTACTCCTGTACAAGCTCAAAAGAAACCATAAACAAACAATTAGCTTTAAACAATAAATAGACACATAATTATAACAATTTTTCTTTCTTTCCTTTCTTTTTTCTTCTATTAAATAAAAGGGTTTCTAATAAATTTCATATATTTAATTTTAAAATTCAATTTCTTTCCTTAATTGCTTCGTACATGCATACATAAACATTTTCTTGTAATATAAAGTCAATCAAGCGTTAAGACAGTAATGTATATGCCTACGCTTTCACGCGTCATCCTCCTCTCCAATCTATCTCTTTTTTAACCAACCTTGCGCAAATTTGTTGCACATAGGTAGATAGTTGTGCATGCATCGCCTGCACATTTTTTCACTCATATATGTTATTTCATTATTCCTGATATATGAGAACGTCCAAGTCATGGTTTTATTTGTAAATGTATCACTACAGCCAACAGAAATTATAACTATCGTGCTGTTTGCTGACGTGTGACGCGTTCTCTTCTTGCCTTTTTTTTTTCGTTTTTTTTAGGGGTATTGTATAATTCGACGTCTCTCTCTTCCTTTCTCTCGCTCGCGCGCGCTCTCTCTCTCTCCCTCCCTCTTCCTCGACGGTAATTTTTTTGCGCCTGATGTATGTGATGTACAGATAGATACACAGTATAGCGACTCGTTGCAGTCAATTGGGTAGTATTGAAAAAGAGAGAGAGAGGTTCGGAGGACAGTGAGGGGAAAAGAGACAGTAAAAAATTAAAACATCCTTATAGTCACATATCAAGATAGAGAAAAGGCTTTTTTGTATTTCTCTTTTTTTTCTTTTTTTCTCTTTCTCTCTTGTTTCTTGAGTCCAGTTTGTTGTTTGTTATTGACGATCAGTATTATCATTGAGTTCTCTATCTTTTTATTATTTATATGAACTTTTGTCCTATTGTAGAAAAGTGATAGACCGCCTGCTAATCTGCGGCTATGTTTCAACGGACGGGCGGATTTTCAGGATCAAGAGCACGTGCGTACAATATATTCATCTTTCTACTTTCTTTTGTGTTCTAACTATTTCGATTATCTATTCCTATAGCATATGTGCCTAATGTTGCAGCATCTCGAGGAGTTTATCGATCATCATATGTACGACCATCAGTACGATATGCACCTCGACCTGCTCTACGACCAGTAGTACCAGCTGGTCGAGCACCCGGTGGATCTGGTATGCTTGCAGCTATTCTCGGACCCATCGGAGGTCTTACTGGATGCTTATGCTGTCTCAATACTATCGGAGTTTGGGGTCTATTTATTACGGCTATTCCATTGACCGTCTTTATTAGTAAGATATTTTAATATATATATATATATTTCATTTTCTATTATTAATTTTTAATCTATTCAAGGTCGATGGTATCGTGATTATAAAAACCGTAATGGACAAAACGGTGCTGAAGAACTTATTGTTCCACACATGCTTCTTCTATTAGTGCTCGTATGTTCGTTTCTATTTACGTTCATGCGTCGCTCATAGATCGATCAACGACGACTTGGTCTCTCGTATTTATGAAGTTATTTCTTTAAAATACAAACACAACAAAATGGCTTAATTTTCTTTTTTTGTTCATACTTTTTTTTCTTTTGCAACACAACGAATTTTATTTCATATCTTTTTTTTCTTATTAACAAAACCACGGAAAGCGCGCGCGATACACATCATTAAATTTTTTTTCTCCCTAAAAAAAGCAGCAAAAAAAAATATGACAACGACGACGACGACGACGACGACGATGACGACGACAACAAAATCCATCTTTTTAATTCATGTGTGATCCAACAGCAAACGTGGCGATGTTCAATGTTTTTTTTTCATTTTTTTTGCTTTCCATCTTTTTATTTATCTGATTTTTTGTTTTTTTTTGTCCCTATATATCACCAGTAATATTCAAATAAATATTTCGGACGCCATTCATTGTGTACAACAAATTGAAATTTTAAAAAGAACGACTACTAAAATCTCTTATTTATTCACTATCAACGTTAACTAGATGACCTTGAATTCATCATTTGTATTTGATTAGATTATAAATTTTATATACATACAGTACAAATCTTTTGTTTATTTGCAATTTCTTTTTTTTTTTCTTTTCTCTAGTCAACGATCTTATATTCGTCATACATTTCATTTTGTCATGCATGGTTTCCGCACAATATTCTCTTCTTTCTTCAAATTTGTATCAATATGTATGTCCTATAATATGCTCTTTTTTTTTCTTTTTTTCTGAGGTAGCAGTTACGTATGTGTATACGGTTGAATAGGCACATAAACGAAAAAAAAATGCCTCATCATTGGCTTTTTTTGAAAAGCATCCACTAAGGTATGGTTTGGTATGTAATATTACCTTGAGTCGATAGATATGCCTGACAAAAAAAAATCGAGAGAAAATGTATATACATGTAAGAGAGAGAGAGCGAAACCTGTATTGCCCACCTCTATATGAGAGAGAGTAGCAAGCTTTTTCCCCCTTCATCGATAGTTAACTTGCATGAAAACAAACTTATTTTTTGTGCACTTTCTTTTTTTTCTTCTCTCTCTTCCCCTTTTTTTTTGTCTACCTAAGCGTGTGAATGTCCATCTTTCTTCGTATGAAAAAGAAAACAGCAAGATAACACTGACCCTATAGAAATAAATAATATTTTCTTAAATATTCTTCTAGATAATCGAGTGTGTGCGTGTGATCTAAACACTCAACAATGGCCAATCCTCTAGTCGCTGCACTCGGTCCAGTCGGTGGCCTTGCAGCGTGTGCTTGCTGTTTAATTATTGCTGCTATATGGGGTCTTTTTGCTACCATGATTGCATTAGCCGTTTATACAAGTACGTTTTGATTTTATTTTATTTTATTTAAAATTTTCATTTATAATCTTATAGAGGAATGGCGAGATGCTATCAAAAGAGCAAATAACATCAGTGGTGCTGGAGATGTACAAATGTTCTTTAGTCACGCTCTTCTCCTTGGCATACTTTGCGTATATGGCTATGTTGGTCTTCGGCGAGCAATTCGCTCAGCTAACTAAAATAAAAACACATACATATTTAATATATAATTGTCAAAAAAGCGAATATAAAAGTGATATCAACCTAATAACAACACCACTTTCTTTTTGTTAACACTATGAACCACTACGAATATAAACAATAATAGTGATGATGATGATGTGCTTGTTTTTTTTTTGAATTTTTTCTTTGCGTGTTTTTTTTTCTTTTTCATTAAATTCACCGCCCGTTGTGTAAAAATAAATACGACATTTATCATCAATACAATGTCTTTCTTTTCATTTCAATACAAAGATAAAACAATCGTAAAAAGTATTTTCAAGGAATCAAGAAAAATAAACAAACTAATTGAGTATCGATTTAACTATATAAAATATAATAAAATTTTCGTAAAGTATCGAACTATCAAAAAATATTTACAGATCTAAATTTGTTAGAGTATAGCAGTTTATTGACTATTAGTTGGACAAACTATCATATAAAAATACAATCGCAAATAAATTTCCTTTATATGTTCAATGATAATTTTTATATAAGTAATATTTGAAATATCTATCGATAATTATAATTATATATGTTGAAAAGTAATGATTCTTTCGCAATTGATCTAATCAATAGAAATATCTATTCTTAAAAACTAAAATTATTGAATCAAAAGAAAAGTACTGTTGGTTATAATATTACAATTAAATATTTTATCAATGAGTTTTGAATAGTGTTACAGCTACATCGCCTTAGAATATTATATATTCTTTCTCGTTTCACTCTTCTTATCTTATATATATACACCTTTACATGTTAGTAATGAAGAAAATGAAGAAAAACAACCTAAAACACCTTCAGTTACTCGTATGGAACAAGAAGATCGTCGTTTACAAGCACGTGAAATTCATAAAGACGATGATGATACTGATAGAATGGATTTAGATGATAAAATATCAAATAATCATGTTAAAATGGATATTGAATTATCAGATGATGATGAAGAAGAAATTGAACGACGTCGACAACGATTACTTATGAAAGCAGAAGAAAAAAAAGAAGAAGGATTACTACAAGTTGAAGATGAAAACGAATCTGAACTATCAGAAGAATCAGAAAGTGAAGGAGAATATGATGTTGATAGTATACCAAGATTAAAACCTGTCTTTGTTGAAAACATTGATCGTCGTACAATTGCAGAACGTAAAGCTGGAGAAAAACATCAAATACAATTAGAAATTGAACGAAAACGTCTTGTTCATCAAAGAAAAATGGAAACAAAAAGAATCGTTGAAGAAGCTATTAAACAAGAAGCAATTAAAAAAACTGAAGAAATTGGTGGTATTCAATGTGATTTTGATATTGATGATGAAGATGGTAAAGTTGCTTATGATGCATGGAAATTACGTGAACTTGAACGATTAAAACGTGATCGAAAATAAAAAAAAGAGCGAAACGAGAAAGAATATAAATATAGATGATTTTGTTCATTATATCAAACAAATATTTGTAAATTTTTCTGAGGTTTTTTGAATGAATAATGTAAAAAATATACTTTTTTTCGTAAGAATTGCTAGCAAAATAGGCTTATAGTTTCACAGATCTACAGTTAACGCTTTCAATACAATGTGCCTTCATCCCCTCTGTTCAACAGTGAAAATCCCAGGTCGCTATATGGTTCGTATTTATTTTATCGTTGGTAGTAACAATGTACTTGAATATATAACTAAAGATGCATCAAATATTATTCATTTTTCTGACGATCTCTTTCGTTTTGATTTCCTTTGAGATCAAACACAATGTTTACAATCTATAAAATCAATCAAGAGATTTTTATAGACGTCTGTTAGAATCCAATTCTACAAAGCTTCATTAATCGAGTTCAAGTTTCAATCAAAAATTGTTTCATTTGATTCATTCGACTATAAATACTTGAATATATATGCTGAATTCGTTTTCAATTTATATGCATAATATATTATTAAATTAAACATAAAAAGTCGTCCTTTATACTATACCTATTCTAATGTTAACCATTATCTTTTGACTACAGTACACAGTAAGTTGTTTTTTTTTATTAATAGTAATTAAACTAATAGAGAGAGTTATTAATGACATTAGTATGAGAGATTGATGTATATGGTTATAGAACAAAAAAAAAACCCTTTCATAATGTATATATATATATATTGTCTGAAGAAACAAAAGCTTAATATGATGTAACTGTAAAAAAGCATAATTGATGAATTTAAGGTTCGTGTATGATTTCATCGTCGAAAGCATATCGAAAGTCATTTTGAATATTTGTCATCAAAAGAATGATCGCGTGTGTTCATTTTCATTCGGTAATTATAGCCTCTGTTTTTTAATGTATCGTATGTTATGACGTGCTGATTTTTTTTCTTCGTTTTTGAAGATTATCGCTTCAGGCAGATATCATTCGAATGAACAATAAATATACATCTGTATCATTTCACCACACCCACTTGTTTCCTCCTTTACTTTTAATAAAACTCACTCCATCTTACTGCCATAAAACATCTATACACATACTCATCAATAGCAAAAGTCATTAGTTGAAATAAATGGATCATATTGTATATCGATAGTTTTTTTTTATAGTTTCTTAATCGAACAATCTCTCTTATAGAAATTGATGATAAGTAGATTTATTTGAGAAGAAGAAGAAGAAGTTTAGTTTAATATAATATAATGCGTGATAATATCAATCTCTATGGAATATGTTTCGATTAATAATAATGATGAAAAAAAGTCGCCATTGTTTCTATGAAGTTAGTTGTCATAAGGGAACAGCTAGCCTACAAGAACGATCGAACTAATTACTAGACTGTTCATTCATCTGGCTAACATATTTGTCAAGTCATGTTTCTATTCGGACAATGTCCTTTATTTTATATATATACAGGTATTGAATTTTTTCTTTAGCCGATTGGTTGATTAAGAGAATATATTGATACAACCAGAGAGAATAGAAATAGAACACAGAGAGAGAGAGCGGTGGAGGAGGAGAAGGAGGACAAGTCTATAATTTTCAAGATCAAATGTAAAAACGAAGGAGAGAGAGAAAGAACAAATTTGTGGCGCTTGATTGAGTCGCTCATTCAATCGCCGGCATGTATGCATTTTCAAGTCTTTCGAATTATCCATTATCGCGATAATACAGGCGGGCCTTTTTGCTCGGCATCAATACTTGAAAAATGTGTATATACATGTATTGTCGGGACAACCTTCGTCATTATGTGCTGCGAGCAAGTCTATATATACATGTATTGTTATACATGGAATGATGATGATGATGATGACGCCCTGTTGAGCACAGACAGACTGATTGTGTAAGTAATGTACATAAGTACAAGTCTCATTTAACTTAAAAGAAAAAGGTAAAAACGTTTATATTGTCTTTTGATTACAAAGAATTTTGTTTTTTGTTAACATTGGAAATTATTTTTTTGTTTCTCTATAGGCCGTCTGCTTTCGTACCCATCATATGTCACGTTCTATCACATTAAATCAACAAGCATCGTGTGGCTCTATTTGTCTTTGTATGTATGTGATCCATGACAGGAGAAGAGAATGGAATCGAATCAGGTTTCTTTTATGTTATAACACCATTGAAATTATTGAAAAAGCAAATGTATGTTTATTTTATTTCAATTGAACCATCAATATTTTCTTAGACTATTATGACTTCTCTTCAAGTTTTAATTAGATTTCTTCTTCTTCTTCTTTTTATTATCTATATCATTTTAAGTTGAATATAGAGAATTGTTTTAATCCGTGTATTAACTTGAGGAAGAAAAGAAAGCTGACTCTTGAACTATTTGATAGATGCCTGTCTCAAATGATTTACTAATTCTTTGACTCCTCCTGTTTCTTTTTATCTATAAGATTTGCATGGAGATGATGATGATGATCAACGTTTGACTGGGATTTAGCAAACGAATGAAGTTACTTCCGTACCGCACTTTTTTCTTTTTTTTTAATTTAGTGACGACGACGCCGGTAAGCTTAACCACACTTGTTCATTTTTAAATAAAGAAGGAAAAGCTGTTAAAATCCGAAACGAAAATATGAATGAATATTCATTATGTGTGAAGAGGAGACATAGACCGGATAAGTCGATAAAGTGACGAGAGATGGTAAACACGTGCCCAATATTGAAATGATAGACTTTATATTTATCGCAGCTTTATTTTATTTTTATCACAATAGAGAAGAAAGAATAGATGACGATGACATTTTTCAAGTGAATTGTTCTTCTCCTCTCCTCTCCTCTTATATTGATCGATATCATTTCTTCCAATCGAATAAATTATAATTACAAGGAAGAAAACATATGTAGTTGAGAAAAGAATTCAGATTGAATTGTTCCACACTGTAACACGCGCACTATGAAGCCAATTATAATCATTCTGTTACGGAGTTTTTTCTCTTAATGAAATTGCTTAAGCTAATCTTCGATCAACTGAATGTATATATATATATAAATCGTTTTTTTTCTCTCTCTCTCTCACAATTTGCTGATTCATACAGTAAGTAAATCATATGAAATAAGGTTACAAAGATAAATATCTTATTAATAAAACGTGCTATAAAAAAAGAGCAACAACAATGAATTTAAAATAATTATGTAATGTATTACATTTTTTATCGCTGGTAATATAGAACTTCTGACACTTCAATTGTTGCCTTTCATCTTTATTATTCATAATAATAAATGATTATGTTAGATCGTTAATGTATTTTTTATTTTTTTCAGATAAAACATGATTTTCTTGTTTTTTTTCATCTTACCTTTCGTTTCTTCTCAAACAATTAAACAACTCAATGAAATATCTATCAATGAAGAATTACCTATTGGTTCAATAATTACATTTTTAACTGATAAAATACCTAATTTAGATCAATCATTAGAATATGATCTTGTTACACCTGTATCTTCGGAACTGGATCTCTTCTCAATTGATCATACACGTCAATCACTTATTATTAAAAAACGTATAGATTATGAACAAATATGTACGAAAACAAATTCTACACATTGTATTATACCGATTAGTATTGCTGTTTCAAATCATGATACAATCTATGTTTATATACTTCCTATACGTATCAAAAATATCAATGATAATCCAATAAAATTTTCTGTCAATCGAACAGTTATTGAAATTGAAGAAAATGATAAAAATTGGTATAAAAAATCATATTTACTTCCACAAGCAACGGATGCCGATGGTGATTTAATAACATATTCATTATATCTTCAAAATTGGAATAAACCAACGGGTTTATTTGAATTAGATCAAACTAATTTCTCATTAAAACCATTAAAATCATTTGATCGTGAACAACAAAATCTCTATTTACTTCGTCTTATTGCTCAAAATAAACATGATAAAGATGTATCTATTGATATTATTATTATCATCAAAGATGTTAATGATAATTCACCTATATGTGAACATAATCCAACTATATTCATTATAAATAATACAAACTCAATATCAATATTATCATTAAATGTAACCGATCTTGATGAAGGTGATAATGGTAAACTTGAATATTCTATAATCAATCCCTTATCTGGTTTTACTATTGATCGTTTAACGGGTGAGATAAAATTTGATTATAAAAATTGGTTACGTGAAAATAATCAAACAAAATTATTTATTAATGTTACTGATGATGGTAAACCATATCGTTTATCAACAGAATGTATTATTGAATTAAAATTTTTATTTGCATTTGATATTCATTTTGAAACAAATTATACAGATGATAGTTTAATTAATATTGAAAATATTCATTTACCTATTGGAAAATTTCTTATTATTGATAAACAAACGAAAATGAATTGTTTCGATTGTTTAATTGATTTAAATTCATCGTTAGATGATATATTTTATCTGAATGATAAAACATTTGAGTTATATTTAAATTATAATTCGATGTTATTAATACGTATTTTATCAAATTATATGATTAAACAAGAAAATCTTCTAATAAATATTAATTTAAATGTATTCGATAAAAATAATCCATCGATAATTTCAACGAAAAATTATTCATTGATTTTATCATTTAATAAAATGAAATTATTAATTAATTCAAATATATTATTTATTAAAATTGACCAAAATATTTTTTTAAATGAACAAATTTCTATATTCAATCGTTATCATTATTGTTTAAATAATCATTCAAAACAATTTATTATCAATGATCCAACAAATACATTCGAAATTGATAATAAATATAATTTAATAGTGAAAAAATATTTAAATATTAAACAACAACAAAATTATGAAATTATACTTAAAGAAATTGAAAATAATCAAACAGAAGAAGTAAGTTCATTTCGATTTTTAAGAGATTTACAATCTTTGCCAATAAGATATTCGCCAAATAGAACTTTCGTCAGTGGCAAAACTTCAGTAGACTTCGATCAATATACTTCGTGTAGTTTCGCCAATTGGCGATAGTATAGTAGTCAAGTTAAGTGAGCTCCAAATTTGAAGTTTACAAGTTTCAAGTTTTTCGATAAATTGTAGCTTGTAACTATTAAAGTGCGGCATCGGGATTGAGTATTCAGATAGTAGAGACATCAGCTTAGTTCTTGGGCACTTTTGATGATTAGATAATAAAATTCTCTATCAGACTATCGTATTTTTAGATCTCATTCAAGATGCATGGAGGACAAATATCGAAGAGATTGGAAAAATCCCGAATTTTTCGGGTTTTTAAATCCCGTTGGTATTTGTCCTGCGATACATCTTGAGTGAGATCCGAAAATACAATGGCGTGATAGAGAATTTTATTCTTTATTCATCGAACATATTCAAAAGAACCCAAGAATTAAGCTGAAGCCTTTATTTCAAAAAAATCCCGATGTCGCTCACTAGTGACTATGTGCTTTTTTTTCTTGAGCATCACCAGTCCACTCAGCACAGTCCAGTGTTTTATCTAGGTTTTTCCTACCGAGAGTGCGATAGTGACTTCCGGGAGGGCGAAAACCTAATTTCTGGAGGGAAAGTACATAGTATAAGCACGAGGATTGTAATTTTCGGAAAGGCAAAATCGTTCTCCAGAAGGGCGCCTCCATCCCTGCTCTCCCTCTAGATAAATCACTGGCACAGTTCAGAGTATCTATTAGAACAATCAAAAACAGATGATTACAGTTTTTAGGTAGATTTTTTCACGAAGACTTGGATATCGGTAAACTCCAAATTTGGAGCACACTTAACTTGATCCTTTGTTCAGGGGAGAAACTTCAGTAGACTTTCGCCAATACACTTCATGTAATTTCGCCAATTGGCGAAAGTATAATAGACTTTCGCGAATCCATCCTTTTAATTAAATTTTTGTAGCTCACGACTGAAAATACAAATTTCTAAGAATTCTTTTTATTTCTCTCTTATAGATCAATTCATGTTCTATTCAACTTCGTATTCATGTATATGATCTGTATTCTGTTGCGAATGTATACCCATATTTTACTCAATCATTTTACATTTTATCAAGTACGAATATTTCACAATTTTCTTTACCATCACTTCCATCTTATGTAAAATATATCTCATCAAAATCGAATGAAATTTCTATCGATGAAATCAATGGTTCAATAGCCATTCAATCACCATCATTATTTTCATCTTATTCGTATGATTTTTATATTCAAGCTATTAATTCTCAGACACCATCATTAAGTTGTTCGATACCAATACGTATTTTTTTTGGTATTAATCGTCAATCACCACGATTAGTTCAAAATTTAACAAAACAATCTATTGAAATTCCATCATTAACATCAGATTTTATTTATCAAATTCAAGCTTATGATCCTGATTTATCATTAGATAATCAATATAAATTATTTCCACCATCAATTCAATATGAAGTAGATTCATCTGAAAATCTTGATATTGAACGTTATACTGGTCGAATATTTCGAAAGAATTCAAATCAATTTATATATAATTTTACATTAATTCTCATGGATTTTGGTCAACCAGATCGATTGATAACTCGTGTTCAAATAACATTTCATATTAAATCAAATGAATTACTAAATCGACAAGAAATTCCAATGTTTATTTCAACAACATTTATCCTCATTAGTAGTGCTATACTTGTAATGATTGTTCTATTAATTATTATTATACTTTTACTAAATTGTTGTCATCGACAATCATCAACAAATAAATCTTTAGCAAATATTTCACCAACAACACCGGATAGTCGATTAATTGATAATGAATATGTAAGAAAAATTTGAATACATAGAAGAACAAAAAAACTAATAATCTTTTCGTTCTTTTAGATTACAACAACAACATCATTACCACGTGTTGTTAATCGAGAACAACGAATTTATCCAACGATTACAAATGATAATGAACGAAAACTTTTAGAACAAATTCATCTTCCACCACCACCATTATATTCAGCAGAAAAAGTTTTTATTAAACAAGATTATCAACAGAATTTATCAATGAACGATATTAACAAATATTTAGAACGTTTTGAAAAAATTTATAATAATTCATCCGAATCTAATGGTCAAGAACCTATAGGATTGGTTGTGTAGATATGTTTATTTTGTATTTGTTTTTTTTTAAATCAATAAAATTCGTCAGTGATAAGTCAGATTTTTGTCTAATATATTCAATCTGCAGTACGATGGATATGTTTTCCAGTATGAAAGTGATGAATAGAAAAACTAAATATATGCACAGATAAGACATGGTACAAAAGTATCGCAAGTAATAGTTGATGCTCTCTCCCTTCGTGTGAACCAAAGCTAAACATCGTGCTTTCATAGACTTCATCAAATTACTTCTCAATATAGCGCTTAAGGATCGACAGAAGGTTTTCCACTTAGTTGACGTCGAAACTATTTGACGACTAGTCCATTGTTTCGGATGTTTTCTCAGCTGGTACTGTTTGGAAGTACTGTCTTGCTGCAAGCTCTGATATCGATCGATTTTGTAATTTATTTAACTATATATAGTTACCATTAACAATGACTTTTTGATTTTATTTAGTTACTTTTCTTAAGTGGCAGATTCGCATCATTTACAGTACTAGAAATTTTACTTTGATCTATAGAAAATCTGAGCATGCCATTTAGTAGATCTCGTCGAGTTCTATCTCGAACATAACTGGATCACATTCCGAGACGAATCGCAGGTAGAGTTATGCGAATTCGCCGATAGATAGCAGACTATTGTATTTATAAAGAATGAAGTTATTACTACATAAAAATAAAAGCTTGACTTTTTCTTTACAACATTTTGACATTAACTAATGGCAGATCACTAGTTTTCAGTTGAATACATAGATTGTATTATTACAACTTATAATCCTCGATTTTTAACCAATAATCAATACTCCTTCGTATTCATGACTCATAGTTAACCATTCTTTAGTTCTGTAACCGTAAACAAAAAGCCTCTACGAATATAAATCATTTATGCATCTTGGAAACCTTGAATAGAAAAAAAACATTCATAAAATTTCATTCTAATTTTGTATTATAATTCTTATTATTTTATACATAATAAATCAATATTAATTTCTATTGCATCATCATTCGATTGAGATAGTAAGTAAAAAACAAACAAACGATATCAACAGCTGCATAGATAAACTATGGATTGTTGTACGTTGATTTATAAGAACGAATGAATGGAAGAAAAACAATTAATCGATAAAGAGAAATTTCTAGTATTTTCTTTCTTTCTAGAGTCACAGTCTTATTTTTTTCTACTCATCATCTTTATAAACAGTAAAAAATGGGTTTCGGTGATCTTCAAGCTCGTGATGGACTTCTTTTACTCAATAATTTCCTTGCTGACAAATCATACGTCGAAGGGTTCGTATTTTTACATTCTTTATTTCAATAGATAAAATTAGATATTTTTGATTTAATAGATATCGTCCAACACAAGGTGATGTTGTTGTATTTGAAGCTGTAAAGAAAGCTCCAGCAACTGATCTTGAAAATGCTCTCCGTTGGTATAATCATGTTGCTTCATTCAGTGATGCAGAAAAACAAAAGTAAAAAAACATATTTTCATTGTTTATTTAATAATATTTTTTTGTTTTCTATCTTAAGATTCGAAGGTCAACGTCAATCAATTGAACATTATGGACGACAACATGGTCAAGATAGTCAAGAAAAACATGAATTTAAATCACTTTCAGTTAATCCAGCTGATAAAAAAGCCGCCAAACCAGCTGATGATGATGATGTTGATCTCTTCGGTGATGATGACAATGAAGAAGAAAGTGAACAAACAAAAGAACGTTTAGCTGCTTATGCTGCCAAAAAATCCAAAAGTAAAAACAAAACACTAAATTTTTCTACAATAAAAAATAATCAATGTTCTTATTATTTTTAGAACCAGCTCTTGTTGCTAAAAGTACAATTACTCTTGATGTATGTATTTTTTTAAGAAACAAAAAAGTAATTTCTAATTTTTCTGTATTATGAAATTAGGTTAAACCATGGGATGATGAAACAGATATGGCAGAACTTGAAAAAAAAGTTCGTTCAATTGAAGTTGATGGACTTCTTTGGGGTTCTTGTAAGTATAGAAATAATACTAAAATACAAAAAAACTAATTTCTTTTTCTATTCAAGCCCGTTTGGTTCCAGTTGGTTATGGAATCAAGAAATTACAAATCATCTGTGTTGTTGAAGATGATAAAGTAAATATTTTGATTATTATTATCTTTATTTTAAAATCAATAATTATTTAGGTTGGTACTGATCTTCTTGAAGAACGTATAACAGAATTTGAAGATTATGTTCAATCAATTGATGTCGCTTCATTTCAAAAAATTTAAATTTTATTTTATTTTATTTTTTTTGTTAAATTGTAACACCGGTTTTTGTGTTTTCTTTGAAATGAACAACTGCATTACTACATGATAAAATAAAATTTGATTTTAAAAGAAAAAGAGAAAAAAAAATACATTAAAGAATACTACATGTGTTCATATTTTAGATGGCTGCAGCAATAGAAACGAAACTCTATGTAACTAATTTTCCGAGTTCAGCTACTCGACAACAATTACAACAATTTTTTTCACGTTTTGGTCGTGTTCAAGAATGTGCAAGTATGTTAAATCATATTATCAATTTACTTGACAGTCTCGATTTCGTATTTGATCATAGCAAAAAAAGTGTCAGAGATGAATAACTAGCTTGTCACTATCTTTTACAGTTTCATTATGATTTGTGTCAAATATAAATAATAAAGTGTTGTAGTACTTCATATAGAATGTCAAAATCATTTTCTGTTCAATGAATTGAGTTTGATTAGTATTAACATCGCTTGAAAGGCTTTTTATTCGATATAATTGATAGAATAAATATGATTATTTTTAATTTATAGTTATGTGGAATTCATATGCATTCGTCCATTATGCGACGATGGACGAAGGTAAATTAATTTTAGTTTAAACTAATAATTTTATTATGTTTTTTTTGTTATAAATCAGCTCGTCGTGCTCTTGATCAATCTAATGGTGCCATGTTTCTTAATCGAAAATTAATTGTTCAGTTATCCACATCTCGTTTTCGACCACAACCAAAAGAATTAAATACGTCTTTAAATCAATTACCTGAACAACTCATGATAATGGATACTTCATCATCAGTTCCATATCATCATACAAATATAAATCAACAGCAATCAACTTCACTTATACCACAATATACGTATCCTGAACTTCTAATGACATCAGCCGGTTTTCGTCAACAGTCATCATCACCAATTTCAGATAATCATAATTTTTTTCGTCCTACATCACCAATAACTCAGGATATCAATAATTATTATTCACAATATTCAAATATATCACCAGATCAAATACCATCATTACCATTAAAAATCAATCCTATAAAGCCAAATAAAACTATAAAAACAGGTAATTCTAGTTGAATGGATTTATTCATATACATAAACGGATCGATACCAGGGATGAGCAATCTTTTGGACACCTTTGCTAATAAACCATGGCAATAACCTTATGTTAGATTTAACTGAGGTATTCATCCGTTAGAAAACAAATCCTTTCTTATTTTTAAAAATACGAAAAGAACAACAACAATCAATAAATCAATTGCATTTTCATTTTAGACATGGGTAATAATGGTGAATTACCTAAATTATATTGTACGAATTTACCAGATAATTGTAAAGCAAATGAATTACAACGTTTATTTTCATCATTTGGACATGTTGTTGATTGTGTTATTTTATGGGATTATTATGCATTTATAACATATAAAACATTCGTTGAAGCAGAACATGCATTAATTGCAGTTAATGGTTTTACATGGAAAGATCGACGTCTTATTGTTGAATGGTCACGTGCATCTGGACGAAAACAACAACAACCATCGCCTTCAATATCATCGTCATCACCACCAAAACATAATTCATATGGTAGTATAACAAAAAAAATCGAATTAGAGAAAATTTATTTTATTTATTTTTGTTTAGCAGAAATTTCAACTCCAACATCATCACCACGCAATCGTCCATCGACTTTATTAACTCATTCGTCGACTTCGAATGGTCAATTTTATGAAAATAATTCATCGAAATTACTTCCATCACCACTTAAATCACATCATACATATAATCAAAATCTTGCTTTAATGTCAATCATGCAACAACAACAGCAACCGTTTTTACATAATCAACATCATGCATCAATGCCATACAATACATATAAAAATGGAAATAATATGGATGTTTTATCAAATGAAAATCAACAAATATTTGACAAGTAAATTTTAGTTTATTTTTCTAACTTTAAATTTTTGTTATTCTATTTGTTAAGTTTAACAAATTCATCATCATCGTCATCATCATCATCAAATCATCGACTTGATCTATCACCATTTATTGATACAAATCCGAATACAATTTTTTCATCATCATCAGAACTTAATACACCATCATCAACAACATCAAATTCAAATGTTTATCAACCATCCGATATAATTGCTTTACTTGAACCATCATTACCCAATGTATCGATGAATAATAAATCAATGAATGATATAACTAATACATTCAATCATGTTCCTCCAACATGTTCATCAGCAGCAGCTGCAGGTGTTGCTGCATTATTTCAAGAGAATATACTTTCATCATTATTTACTTCATTTGAACCGTTCAATAAATTATATTCAGTTGATGAACAACAATCATCTTCACGTTATAATCATTTTTCACCATTATTAACAACAGCACCTAACAATAGTCATTATCCAATGTCTTGCGGTCATAATAATTCTTGGCGTTAAATCTAACTTTGTTTTCTCTTTTGTTAATTATTTGTTTTTTTTTCTTTCTTTCCGGTGTGTATGTGTATTTGTTATTTCATACAAAACTATCTACACCAGCGCGTTTCTTTTTCTAGTCGCACGTGTCTGTCTTTGTCGGCCATAGGTTTTTCTTTTTTTTTCTTGCTGCGCGATGAATAGTAGTTCTTTTTGACATATACGATTTTCTTTCTTTCTTTGTCTTTTTTTTCTGTTTTTAGGAAATCAAGATAAATCATTTTTCGTTGTGTATTTAATTTTGATTGATCGGATATATCATCATGATCTCGAGAAGATTTGTTCGTTTTTTTCGAATTAACAAAAAAGTGCTCTTGTATTAACGTTTCGCTAAAATGATGTTTAGTTTTCTATATATGTTTGATTTAAAAAAACAAACATCTTCGTTGTGTCTCAGGTTTTTGTTCTTTGTTTAAAAAAACAAGACGGTACTCACATTATGACTTTATCTTTTTTTCACTTCAGTCTTTTGTTGTAATACATCTATCTGTTTTTTTTCTTCTCTTTCAACACCATACTCCCCCATTTGTTTGAACAGTTTTCTCATTTATTCACTCTCATTGTTTATGTTGGGTTCTCTTCTTTTTCTTCTCTTTTTTCATTAACGAATGAGCTCTTGTTGTTTGTTATTCAGTTGTATTTTGTCGTCATCATCTTCTTTTTTATTACTACACTAGCATGTCTGACATCAGATTTTTTTTGTTTCATTTTTCATCCTTATTTTTCTATGATTTCTCACTTACTGTTACTGTGGATTTCAACCAGAGTTTATTGTGTTGAATTATGTACATGTTTGCACTTCAATGATGAAGACAATGCTATTAAGAGGAAAACAAAAGGAAAACTTCGTTAGCATAATGAAAAGTTTGTGTTATTTTCGAATAAAAAGAATTGACGAAGTGAAAAGTAAAAAAAAAGGATATTTGTTGATTATTTTCAATCAAGTTTTGATATTCTCTTTGAATCTATTGAAAAAATTAATAGAAAGAAAACAAAAAGTCAATATATTTTTACAGATGAATCGTTATCCTGGTCCTCCACAACCATCTCAAGGACAACCATTGTCGTCGGTAGGTGTTTATGCACCGCAAGGAATGACAGGTCATATGCCAAGTCCACAAACTGTTCCACCATATAGCGTTGCTGTTGGTTCGCCATCACAATATGTTCAACAACCAGGACCAGGTCCTTCACCCACTCAAGGTCATTATAGTCATCTATCGGTAATGGAATTTCTTAGTAGATTATAGTATGAGTCATATATGTATATATTGTTTTATTATTTAGCCTCAACAACAGATGATGCCAGGTCCAGCTTATGGCCAACCTATGATGCATGGCAATATGCCATCGCAACCAATAATGCAGCAGCAACCACAACCACAGCAACCACCACCTCCCCCACCACCACAACAACAACAACCTCAACAACAGCATCCTGCTCCACAACCAGATGATTTAGCAGTTAAAGTTAAACGATCATTTACTAATTTCGATACCAATCTTAAAGTAAAAATACACATAAATAGAAAAAAAAATCATACCATTGATATTTAGACATTCCTTCATGAATATTCTACTATATTACAAATGGATGATGCACGTTTAAAGTAATCCTTATTTTGTTTGTTTTTTTACAATAAAAATCTTTTGTTTAATAGTTCTCAGACACCTGATGCTCTCACTCAAACTTCTCAAAGTCTCGTAAGACGTTATGAAACTCTACTAGTCTCTCTTGATCTATTCGAATCAAATTTAGTATGTTTATACAAATCGATTTTCTCTCTTTTTAATATTTTTTGATATAATAGCGTATGTTACAAGATTATACATCGACACAAAATGATTTTCGTCGTTTTATGCCATCAGCAACAACTGTTCTCGAATCAAGTTCACATACCGGTCATCAACAAACACCAATTGCACCACTAATTGGTCGACCTGTTGATCCTGGTCAATATCAATTTTTATTAAATAAAATGCAAACACAAATTGATTCATTTAATACACTACGTGAACTAGGAAAAAAGTTTCTCGAAACATCAACAACCAATGTCAATACGAATACAACAACTAAATAATTGACTTTATCTTTTCTTTTCTTTTTTCTCTGTCTATTGTGTACTCTTTTTATTGTATAAAATAAAAAAAACAAGAAAGAATAAGAGTAAGAACAAAATAGTTGAAAATGATGAATGATCGTTACACTGGTAATGTTACAAATCTTGATTATGAGAATGTATCAGAAAATGATTCCATAAATATTTTGGATGACCAGTTCAAAAATTGTATGGAAATTCTTATTGCTCAATGTATCGGTGCTATTCCAAAGAATTATTCCGTATGTCGCATTTGTTTTAATAAATAAAACAAAAAATAGTTTGTCTATATAATTATTTAGATAGAATATCAACGATTATCAGCTTATGCTTATTATCCACCGTTAAATGCTCAACAACTTCATAAACTTGCAATTGAAAATATTACATCTGATGAAATAGAACGTCGTATAAATGAAGAAGTTTATAAACAATTAGAATTCAGTTTTGAAAAGACAATGATTCATTGGAATTCAATTGTTCAAACAACAGCTAAACGATATGTATCAAATTCTGTTGAAAAAGCTGTGGAAACAATACGAAGAGCATTATTAGAAAATATTAATCAAGAAAATCAAAATACAAATATAATTGTTCAACGTTTTATATTAGATAATAATCAATTAAAACTTGTCTAGAAAACGTTTTTTTTCAAATAATTAACATAGATTTTTCTTTAGAACAAAACTCCATGATTTATGACTTTTATTCTTGTTATCTATATTATTGAAATTTTTTATGATCTTATTTTTATTACTATAAAGTTAAGTTTGCAAAATCTTGAGATTAAAGAAATTTTTTTAAATAAAGAACTGGTTGACTCATCTTATTATAAATATATATTCCTTAACTTTCGAGAATAAAAAAAATTCATGAACTTTATTCTCAATATGTTGGAGGCATAGTAGGTAACGCAAGTTCTTTGAAAAAGTCATCGGTGAACATTAAATTCTGTAATTTCACACACATTTTAGTCTATGCACAATCTTAATATTGGCTAATTTGTAGGTTGCAACTTAGGATACAATCTAATTGTTTTGAGGTTTTTCATGTCGTATTGAGGTCTATCTATTGCCAAGAGATGGTACCTGAAGGGCTTAATTACTTGAAGAGGTTTCCTCGTTAGTATAGTTTTAAATCAATTTTGAGGGCTTGTAGCTAGTTGCAATTTCTTCTAGTAGATTTCATTTGTTTATCTAATAATTTCTTTCTTCTCAATGCTGTCTAGTTGATTAAATTAAGAATATTGTCGACGTATTGCTTATTTCATAAGAATGTTAACAAAATTTTAATATTTAACATTACTGAGAAATAAATTTGTGTTTGATGATCTTTTTTGAGTATAGATGTGCGTTCATAACTAAGATATATGAAGACATCAAATCATAACTTTCCTTGTTTATTTTTATTCGATAGTATTTCAAAAAA
>CAJNOI010000326.1:0-78928 GCA_905250115.1 Adineta steineri | reverse complement strand
GATTCATTGAGATCTAACAAAACAATCTCTCATATATTTATCTATAATCAACTTTCTATTCGATAGTCTTCTAAATTATCGCATAGTTTATTTTGATTTTAAAAAACGTTTTTGCTGAGTTCGTATCCCCAATTTCCAAAGCAACTCGTGATTAATCATTTATCAAATCAGATTTTATTAAAATTTCTTCATCAATAAACGATCTTCGAACATTGTTTATAGATTTTGTTTAATCATTGATTGAGTGCATAGAGTCGAATAATAATTAAAATATTGAATGGAAGCGTATAGAGATATGGATCAGGATTACTTTGAATATATTAAAAAGTGTTGCTCTGGCAGATTAGTGTTACCACCAGTCCGCACAATTTCGTCATCGCAACATGTATTTGATCAGTAAAGATCATTTACCTCTTGGTAAGTTGTAATAAGCAATTTATCTCGATGGTGTGTTGAGCACGACATCTAACTTGTCTTTATATATATCGCATCGAGGATTTAGAAAGAAAAAGTGAAATGTGTAAAGACCCAGTAGATGTCGTGCTTCACACGCCATCGAGAAAAGTTGCTTATTACAACTTACCAAGAGGTAAATGATCTTTACTGATCACAAACATGTTGCGATGACGAAATTGTGCGGACTGGTGGTAACACTAGTCTGCCAGAGCAACACTTTTCAATAAAATAATATGAAATTTCATTTACTCTACAGTTGATTATTCGGTTTCATTCTTACACCACAAGTCTTTTATTGTAGGTTGTCGAAAATAATATATGAAGAGATATATATATAACTATACTAATCGTTTAAGTTTGTCATATAATCATATACGATAAATATAAAAGAATTAATGCTTGAAAAAAACAATATAAACATTTAGTATTCATTACATCATGAAATATGTGACTAAGTTCACTTGAGAAAATCGTTTTTTATTGCTGCTGTTATATATTTGATTTATTAAAAGTGAATCAGATGATGATAAATAAACAACGTATAATAAACATACTTAGCTATAGAGAATCTAACTCTTTGAATAATTACAATACATTCTACACTTCAGAATTGTAATAAGAAAGGTTTTAGTCAAACAAAATGTGAATATAACTTCTAATGAAATGAAATATGTTGAGAACGTTTGATTTATATTATTTTTCTTGTATAAAACAAAAAGATGAATTAGCAAATATCGATGCTATACTACAACACGTGTAGGTTATAATTTGTTTCGTCAATTTTCATCTCTTTTTCTTCTTCTCCTTAATCAATCGGCAAAAGAGATTCATTTTTAATAATAGGTTTAGATGATAGTTTTCTACTAATTCATAAACTAATATTTAAATTATTCTCTGACTGTGAATTAGATTGTTAAAAAATTGCATCTCGAGGGTGTCGGCGTAGATCTCGATGGAAAAAGTAATCATACCAACAGCCTGGCATGAATACAGTATTCATATCTACACAAGATTATCACGATAAAATGAATAGAATAACAAAAATTGATAATTCATGTCAACGATTGTAACAACAAATAACAAGAATAGCGGAAATATTAATCGAGATATGATGAAGAATTTCTAAAGAAAAGAATTAAATTATCTCACAGAAATCGACGAAAACAAACCGCTATCCATATATCTATTATTCTGAACTTTTCTATTTCCAAGTTATGAATAGGAAAATTTTAAACTTCAAATATTGATATTTGTTACGAAATACCTGGGAAAGTACTATGTAATTAATCGAGTTATACTCTATAACTTATAGAGATTTTATTTTCTCAAATATTTTTTCTATTTTACAATAGATTATATCGATGTCAGTCTTTGGACTGCATTGAGATCCAAAACAATTTTTGATCTCGAAAGAATTGCGTTGAAAGATTTTTTTAAAGTAACGTTCCGTGAACAATTATATTTTGATAATCTTTTTGATTGACAGGCATTGTCCGCGGTAGTATAGTGGTTAGTATCCCCGCCTGTCACGCGGGAAACCGGGGTTCGATTCCCCGCCGCGGAGTATTATTTTTTTTGTCAGGTATGAGCGATAGCATATTCGTCGTTTTTTTATTGCAGATAATACACCTTTCTTTTTTTTTAAGATGAAAACGAGAATATAAAGAGGATTTTTTAACTGTTATTGATGAACAGATTAAATTCAATGGAAAAATGACCATACGTCAGCAGCGTGGCGCAGTGGAAGCGTGCTGGGCTCATAACTCAGAGGTCGGTAGATCGAAACTACTCGCTGCTACATACCTTTTTTGTTTCTCTTCTGCGTTTTATTTTTGAAATTACGAAAGATTAGAAGTACTTTTATTCGAGGACATATTGCTTAAATAACTCTAATTCTAAATATTCCCTTTCCTGAAAGAAAGGGTTATAGACTTGTTAAAATTCATTAAAGTTTTAAAGAAATGTGCGTATTTCTTTTTTTTCATATCTGAATCAAACGTAATGAATTGAATGGTGTTCATGGATGTGATGTGTCACAAGGAATGGTTACATTATAAAAACTCTAGTTGAAGTAATCAGAGGAAAAGTTACGAATTCAATATCAGTTTTAACCAAACGTCATATCGTTCAATAGAATTTTAGCAGAAATATGTGAATAAAAGCGAGGTATCTGTTTCTGACCCTGATGTTGGACCTTCATCGATATCAGCTATATAAACAATATTTCAAAATATATGAAGATCTATGTTAAACAAGTATGCTCTATTCGTAGCAGCTCATAAAATAATACTTCCTCGTTTTAGTTTCTTTTAAGGTACCGTATTACTAGACGTTCATCGCGTTTTGTAGTGAGAATAAAAGAAAACTCATTTATTGTCCTCAAAAATGAAGGATATAGTGGAGATATTCATAGAAACGGCTAGTCGTGAGTGGTCGACCGATATATGAATCTCTCACTCACCACTAAACGCTGATCCACTCGTTAAAAAAAGAAAAAGGAAGAACTACGTAAATGCTTTCCTTCGTACAGCTTTAATAGAAAAAAAAATTTCATTAAGTTCACTTCATGGATAACCAAAGCCTTAATGACTAATAATTTCTTGAATTAAATTACTGCGTTATACATGTCTTTTTTACAATGGCAAAGTATGATGTTTAATGTATATATGTTATTATTCATTGATATAAATAAAAGCCGATATCATCGACATCACCATTGTTGGCTGTTCCTGTAAATCGAGTTATTGTAACAAGAATCGTCACTGAACGAGCGTGAACAGGTACAAGTCCAGTTGCTTGTTTAGCAACTAATAATGATCGATTTGCTCGATCGGTAGCAAGCACAGGTCCGATATATGTATTATTGCCTACCATCAGATTATTTCCATCAGAAAAAGTCAACATTATAACAACACTATCATTTTGAACAGTGATACCACCAAGCCATGCTGAAAGATTAAATTTTACTGTGAAACTATCAATAAGAACAGGATCGATCTGATTTGTCAAATTCACGACTTGCCACATCGATGTTGATGCTGAGTCATGACCCATAAAATAACATTTGCCACGGTCACTTAAAAACAAATAAATAATTAAGATACAAGTTATTATGCATCTTACTTCGGTCCGATAGTTGCAAAATTCTGATCTGGAAAAGAAGTATTGTTATAATATATTTGTGCGATAGGTCCGTTGACATTCCATCCCATTGGACTAACAGATGCATTCGAAGATGAGCAATTTCCAATTTCACCATTGCCATTTGTCACCAAATTGATGTTAAATAATGCTGAATAAAAATAAATTTATAAGTAATAAAATAAGTTAATTCTCAAAAATTAATGGATTCTTTCTTTGATTGATTTTGAAAGATTGAAACAGAAAAAATATTAGACTTAACGTTTTTAATTTGTTATTCTATTATTTATTTAAGTATAAATATCATTATAAACAAAACAGATATGTTCTGTATTGTAAAGCACACTAACCTAACTGAGTAGTTGTTGATGTAATTTGGTATGTTACCATATCGTTTGATTTGTTTTTATCTAAACAAAGAAAAACACCTAATATTTATAACAAGCTATAGTTTATTATTATATTTCATGATCAACAATCAGTATTATTTTTTGATGTTTAACTTGTATTATTAAAATATTTTTAGAATAGAATAAAATATCAGTAAATAGATGAGATCGCTAAGAATATTTGACAACTGACATTATTTCAAGAACGTGTGTCTTTATAGAGATAACTCAATATGTTCCAGTATATCATTTTACTATTATGCGACAAAACAAAAATCCTGAAAATAATGGATACTGAAAGAAAACTAATACTATGCTAAGACATAAATATGAATATTAACTGATAATAAGTAGCTCTGTCAATACATTCCATGATAAAAAATCGAAGATTCGATTGTAAGTATGATAACTCCATGGTACTCAGAACTACTTACGAGGGAACATCCCCAACTGAAGCATCGCTTTGAGGTTCGGATCCGATGCATAATGTAGACCTCAGTGAAGTATGAAAAACCCAAAAGGATAAGGGCCCATAGGCCTTCTGTCCCGAGTTATAGGCAATATACTGAAATTTTAGCCTATGGGAGGGTATGTAGAAATAAATCGAATGACGATATTTTGACCTGAGATTTTGCCCACAGAGAGGCATATATGTGAGTAGAATGCCCTGAAAATTTCAGCCCAAAAGAATGTTTTCTTCCCGAGATATTAAAGTCTCAAAAAACAGTAAATTCTACTATGTTTCGTGGGATATACGTGATTTTTTGAGACTTTAATATCTCGAGAAGAAAACATTCTTTTGAGCTGAAATTTTCAGGGCATTCTACTCACATATAAGCCTCTCTGTGGGCAAAATCTCAGGTCAAAATATCGTCATTCGATTTATTTCTACATACCCTCTCATAGGCTAAAATTTCAGTATATTGCCTATAACTTGGGACATAAGGCCTATGGGCCCTTATCCTTTTGAGGTTTTTCATACTTCACTGGGGTCTACATTATGCACTGGACCCGAAATCCAAAACGATACTTCAGTTGGGGATGTTCCCTCGTTAGTTACGATCAAGAAAGTATTATCTCAAAATATATTCAATTTCAGCTGATATACACAACAAATCTAACACATTTTATTTCTTCTAGATGATATGCTTCAACATTCGGTCAGTTTTCGATGTTCAACGCACTTTCTAATGATTCGAAGCAGTTAATTCATTGTTACATAGTGTTTAATGATTTTAAGAAGTACATATTAAGAAAGTCTTACCTGATTCACGTAGATATAATGTGAGAATCGTTGCAAATGCCACACCAACAATTAATCCTCCAATAATAAGTCCGTATAAAAGAGATTTTGAACAGCAACAGGACCATCTTTATAAAACTCATCAAGATAATTGAATAGAAATAAAAAAGAATAGGTCTTACTGTGACAAATTAGTATATATTGGTTTGCTCCATTTATTAGTCTGTTGATTGTTATCATTTTGTTCTGGATTAACTCTATTATATGTGACTTGCCAGATACTGCGTTGATCATATTTCATTGTTGAATTATATTATGTTAACTATAAGAATATATATCAAAATGAATATTTTTATATAATACTTCATAGAGAATAGAAGAAAAAAAAAGAATAGATTATTGAGTATAGCATTCATATTCCAGACTATACATGAATTTGTAGGAATTCATTTGATTATATATGTCTTTCTCACTATACTCTCATGCAAAACAATTATTAACAGTCTCGATAAAATTTACAGCATCTCATGATCAAGAGAAAAAATTCTTTATTCATATAAATTCAACATGTTCAAATAAGAATTCAGAAAGATAAATTTTTTTTAGATAAAGATCTCCTTGACAATAAGTAAGTATACCTTGATGATGCTCCTACAGCAAATAATGGAAAGAAACAGTTGAAAGCAATGTATTTTCATGTTTTCTCTTTAATCAAATTCATTATTAAAAACTAAAAATAATTATTTTTATTAACATAAAGAAAACTTATATTAGATAATTCTATTTGACATTCGTTCTTTTGAAAATTCTATACGAATATTGAATTTTATTGCACTACTCATGAAAAATTCAAAGTTATATTTGTATATCCAGATATAAAAGTTAAATAATCTAATGAATAGATTATCTAAAGCAGGATAATAATATATTCAATTAAAAAAATTTGCCCAAGTAAATAAAATTGATCGAACACGCACATAATTTATATATAATGAGGATTTATTTTAAAGTTAAATTCTTTCAGGATTAAAGAATATCATTTTTCACGTTTGTTATGATAGAGTTTATCCAGTTAAAAGACTTATTTTTATATGAAATGTAAAATTATTTAAAGAAAAATGTCCATAAAATGAAATGATTATTCGATACAAATGTCTCTTCATATATTAATAACAGTGCCCTTTGTAAAAATTGTTGGATTAATATTTCTTGTAAGTGGTTTATTTGGAAATCTATTCAATATAACAATATTTATTAAAAATTCAATAAATAATTCTTCCACATATTTATTATTTTTATCGTCATTATTTAGTTTAATTTATTTATTAGATGGTTTATTCACACGTATATTATCTGTTGGATTTAATATTGATCCAACACGTACGAATTTAATTTGGTGTAAAACAAGAACTTATATTGGTCAAACAACTTCATTAATATCGTTAACATGTATTTGTTACGCTCTATTAGATCAGTTGTTTTTATCGTGTCAAAAACAAAAATATCGTCGTTTAAGTCAATTAAAACGAACTAAATTTATAACATTAATTATTATTTTATTTTGGTTTATTTATCATTTACCATTTTATATATTGGCACAACATGTTAATAATGGAAATAACACATTTATTTGTAATATTTATGCTATATATGAATTTAATAAATATTTTTCATATATTCATCAACCAATTATTGCTGGAATTATTCCTATTTTATTTATTATCATTACTGGAACATTAATGTATCAAAATATAAGTTTATTACGAAAAAATCGTCGTCGTGACCGCGCTCAACGAAATCTAACAACAATGATTGTTGCTCAAACAATCTTTATAATAATTCAATCAGTTCCATATGGTTTTTATTCGATGTATTTATCAATAAGTTCATATGAAAATAAATCAATATATAGACAAGATATGGAATCAGTTATTCTTAATTTAGTTAGTATTTTATATTATTTTTCTCATTGTTTTTCATTTTTAATTTATTAGATATCATCAGTTACTTATCGTCAACAAACAAAACAATTATTAATTAAAATTTTCACTCATCATATAAATACAATTATTTCATAAAGAAATCTATTTAATTAATTTCGTATTGAAAACTTGTAAAGATTTATCTATCTTTATGTCATTTGATATTAAAAATTTAATTGGGTGTCATTTAAGTGGTCAGTAGAATAAATGAAATGGCCAGTAATTAATTTGATAGGTCCATAATAAAATTTAAACGATTAGTAAATAAAATGAAAATGGAAAGTAAAAAAATATAAATTTGTACAAAAATAGTCTACTTTTCTCTTTTTACTGACAAAAATCATATTTTTTACTGCTATTTTCACAAAATCTACTGACCACTTTTGAATTGTTTACTGATTTTTTTGGAAACTGACCAATTAATGTATTTACTGATATTTCAGTTATTTTACTGACCGCAGAACATATTCGCGATTTAATTTACATATGAATTTACTACACCTTCCACATATAACCAAACGAATTTGACATTTATTTTGCAAAAAAAGTGATATTTTTATGTAACAAAGTAAATTCCAGACTTGTCCAAAACAGCATTTGCAGTTTTTTTTGGGAAGAAATCTCATAACATATCCTACTCAATCAGCCTATACGATTAGGGAGGGTATTTCCCCCCGTTAAATTTTTTCTTCTCTTATAGCTTTCTCCATAAAAATTTTTATTAACTACTTTTTGGTACTCTTTATAATACTATTTTAAAGGATTTATGCAAAAGAAAAAATTTACTTCTAAATTTATAAGGCGAAACGTACAGTTTCTTCAAAAGAGAGAGAGAGAGAGTAATTTTGAAGATTTGACAAAAATTAATTGTTGTGAGTGTAGAAAAAGGCTTTTACTATAGTTTTCATGTAGAATTAGTCGTTTTCTTGACAAGTGAAAATTTTATATGATCTGTAGGTCATTTATCTCCGATCTTAAGATTTTCTCCCTGTTCTAGGGTGACTTTCTCCTTGATTTCTTTCCCCTCCTAAATAAAATCAAAAGAAGCTCTGTATTCAATGCAAAATATCATTCTCTATAAACTAACCCTTTCTTAACGAAAGACATTTGCTAACTTACTGTTTACTTGATGAACTTTCATATCAATGAAGAAATCGTATAGACTTGTATTGAACACTTTATTACATGGAATGCCAAGGACATGAAACCTGTAGGATAATATTACGATTTGTTTTGAGTATTTTTTTATACGAATGAAAATATTTAAAAAGAAAATCATATTAACCATAAAAAGATATACAAAAATTCTTCGAATGATAATTTGTTTTAATGGTATATATCTCAAATTTAGATCTATTTATATCAGTGTTAATGCGACCACAAAATCTCTACAAAAATAACATAAGTCTTTCATTGAATTTGATAGGATACATGAGAATTTATTTTATATAAGCATTTTATTTTCATTAAATACCCAAAAATTGTTTAATACAAAGATGGCTAACACCACAGTGAAATATATTTTTAGATACTAAGTTATACACTAATGTTCATTCGACAAAAGAAAAGTCCAGAGTATTTTATGATAGAAATAAGATATAGAGCTGCGAGTTGCACCGTTATAGAAAGAGAAAACCAAAAGATATTGATTTATGTATTGTATATTTTCCAAAAAAATACAAGAGAATAAGTTTTTTTCTCAAAATAGAAAGACAAAAAAATGATCTTTTAAGGAAAAAAGCAAGTAGATGATCACTGTCAATTACCTATCACATCTAAACTAATAAAATAAAAAATACATTTCAATCTTTTTCAACAGTGAAAACCGATACTCTCTACCTTGCTTCTATTAAAAATTATTCAAAAAATACACATAACTCTTCGACATCGAAATGAATATAAGTATGCGCGATACATAAAAACCACAAAATAGATAAAACTTACAACAATTAGAAGGAATATATGAATAAAAAGACAATGTTAATGTAATCGAAATAATTTCGCCAATTCCTTTCGAAATATAGGACCACATAATGTGTAGATGTAAAACTTAATTGCATTATTAAGAAAGTAAGCTTGTACAGCGACATTGAAAGCTGTATTTTCAATTGCTTGACGAAAATTAGATTTTGTATTATAAACTGTTGCCACAGAATAGAATTTATACATATTAACAGGCCATGAACAAATAATGAAAGCTGCAACCTATATAAAAAAAAAGAAAATGAATCATTAGAAAGGTATATGTCTCTTTTTGATTTACTTGAATAACTAATAATACAAGTAATTGGCCATCGCGCTTTTGAGCTCTTCGTTGCATCTTTAGCAGCAATGATTCAGTATTTGAAAGAGTTCTGATCTTTACTAGTGGTGGTTGCTGTTGTTGTGCATTGAGTGAACTTGTCGCTGATAATGGTACTGCAGGAGTGCATATATTTTCCTGTCTTATTGGGTTAATTCGACAACATTTTCGACGAACATTTCGTATAACTAATGAGCCAAAGATAGTCATCAATATAGCTGGTATTAGAATCTCCAATAGAAATTGCATTAAACTATCGGCAATTTGACATGCAATATTTCGTTTTAATTGATAACATGATTGTGGTGCTCCTAATAATTGTTGATTTATATTAATACAATAAAATTGTTCACCAAATGCTACAAATCCCGTTATTAGAATGATAATAATAGAAATATACGCACGTTTAGTTGTTACAAATTGACGTTTGTTAACATTTGCTGATGAACAAAGATATCGTTCAATACAAGCTAAACTTATAAACCAGGCACCACTATATGCAGAATAATATGTTATAAAAAATCTCATTTTACAAAATCCGCTTGAAAATTGTGTTGGATCAACATTAAATCCAGTAAGAAGACGTGTAAGAAGGCCAATACCAAGAGAAAATGAATCCGCTACAGTTGATGCCAAAAAATAAATAACACATATATTATTACGAAAGGTATGACGAGTAAAGACAAACATATTTAAAATATTGCCAATTACACCAAAGAAAAGAAGAGGAATTGGAACATAACGATTAATTGTTTGGTTCAATAAAGGAAAATTTACTGATGAACTATTACCCATGTTATCTCTGAAGAAAAAAAAGTAAATTAGAAAAGATTCTCTTCTGCGTGCTCATCTGATCGATTTAATTATCATTTTATCGGTTTTTCCGATTCACAACATGATTTTTGTCCTCTGTGTCAACAAATTATCAATTTCAAACTAATACAACGCCAAGTATCGTTCTCTCCTTGTCACCTTGGTGTATGTCGTTCTTTCTCTTATAACTTCTCATTCCTTCCCATCTGTTACAAGACTCAAATTCTTCTATTATGCTTTTGCGTATAAACTTTTCACGAAGATCTTCTCATATGAATTTTCTAGAAAAC
This sequence comes from Adineta steineri, assembly GCA_905250115.1. Classification (NCBI taxonomy): domain Eukaryota; kingdom Metazoa; phylum Rotifera; class Eurotatoria; order Adinetida; family Adinetidae; genus Adineta; species Adineta steineri. The sequence continues at coordinate 68,312 of CAJNOI010000326.1, read as the reverse complement.
AATTCAAGTGCAATTTTATTTGACTTGTTCGTGTTCAACTGTCGTTCTCAAATTTGGTTTATCTATTCTATATTTTTATCATCATCGGATAGTCAAAGAAGTTAACTTTTATAGATCAAAATTCTTTTCATGCAAAAAAAATAAAAAGATTCAGAGACTTTTTTCAAGACTTGACTGCTCTAAAATGAAATTTAATACTATAAAATTCTTCTAATACGCAGAAGGATCTAATATAACTATAGTCTGACTCACAATATATTTACCTCTGTTTTTATGTGTATTTTCCAACATGTTCTAGAAATTTTTTCAAAAGTAAATGATCAAGGCCAAATAAGATCGATCCTCTCTAATAAAGTATTTTATATATATACCCTGGACAAACACTTATTATTTTAATCAATTGCACCTGCTATTTTCATTTCTCACCCATGTATACTCTATGGAAGTCACGCAACATCATTTCGTATTCAATGTCTTTTTATGCACAGATTTTTAAATAATTCTACAACAAATACGATCAATAATATGAAGTAAATAGATAATAAGATATTATTATTAATTGAGCATATCTTCACATGAATACTCTTCAAATCCTATTGTTCCTGATGAACTCTAGGACTCAGTGCCGATAATCTTTTAATATAATCTCATCTTATGAAATCAAAACTTTCTTCTCTTCATTCAATTCAACTAATCTGGAGATAGTCACATATGAAGAAACAAAAAGAGAGACGAACAGTACTTCAGAAAGATCTCACATCAATACAATATGACAACTAATGACGGTCATTTTGGATAAGAGAAATACTTATCAAGTAAATTTCTAAAGTATATTCAAATTAAAAGTCTTTCAAAGTCACTTTAATTTTATATAAATCTCAAGTTCGCCTGACGAATAATATACATAGGGCAACGGCACACGGTGCAATCACAGAAAGGAGAAGAAAGCGTCGCGCTTCTAAATGTATAGTATAAACGTTGATATACAAAATTTACATGAAACTAGTGACATAGACACTATTAATTCATTCTATAGTGCAATTCTATTGAAGACACTGAGAATAATTTACAACTTGAGAATGATATAAAGAGAATTATCTTCAGTTACTTACATTCTTGAAACTGATTAGTAAGAAATTGATTTTGATTTGAATTATGATTGAAAATTAAGGGCAAATCTTGTCGTTTTTATAAATAAAATAACCAGATACTTATATATATCTTTGAAAAACTACTCTTGTATTTACTCTCCTACTATGACGTTGTTCTTCAACGGTATTTCGTCTGTCAACTATAAATAAATCCTAGTCTTAACTGTCAGAAGAGTAAGTTGTAATAGAATTTCCTATTTTCTTTTGTACTGTTCATTACAAAGTGCAAAAAATAGAAATAAAAGTCCAGCCTACTAATATTCTATATGAATCTGAAATATTAGATCTACTACGCAAAACAACAAGTAGTACTCAAAAATAATGATTTTTTTACTAATTAAAGTATTAGAAGAGAAATGTTGGATTCTCTCTCGTTCCCATAGATGTAACAGATATCATTATAATGCCTATGTTATGATATAAATAACAATCGATGTATTCTGTCATTGATGAATTCCAAGTGAAAAGATCTAACACTAGAAATACCTTTGTTTTATTTGCTTCAAAGTATAAATAGGAAGAGCATATATTATTCCCTACAGAGAAATAAACTACTAATTAAATTATATATTCTTCGAATTAGAATAATTAATCGATAGCAGAACTTCATTTTAGATGAACAACTTTTTTTTTGTAACCACATACCCAAATAAATCAAATATCAAATTATATTCAATAGAAAAAAGTCAGCAGTTATAATTCAATTTTTAAAAAAATTATATTTTTGTGAGTGCAATATGTATAGATTTACTTTATGACGAAGAAAGAATATAATATTAACATATCATAGTAATGCTAAAGAGGATTTTCTTTGTTTACGCTGATATGTAATATTAATCTTTCCATTACTTCATTCTTATTTAATAGGAATGAAATGATAAACGAGTGTTTATGCACTCGAGTGTTAGTGTGTATAGAATTATTATACATCAGCTTATGATGTTACTGTTATACATAGTATAATTACGAATCAGACATGATTCGTTTCATAGGTGTACTATTGAAAATATGTTCGCATACTACTAATTTTTTGAATAAAGATAGTAAAATTGATAGTGGCAATGCTATATGTATCTGTCAGACTCAAAATCGTCGTAAAAATATATTAATAACCTTTTATCATATATAATGCTGTCAATATGAAATAAGTAGGATAGTGAAGTTTTTATTTATAAATCAAATAAGATTTGATAAGGATTTATATCTTGTTCTTTTTTTCAATATTATCTACAGTTTTATCACATACAACAGCGACTTCATCGTCGTTGATGTCCTTATTGCTCTATAATATCTTATCCTAAGAGTCTTCATAATTCTGCTTTGTATTTGACAATAGATTTATCTGCACGACGAAAGATAAATCATACAAAGAATGTGAGATTAAAAGTGACCCATATAATTACTTGATCTTTATCTATTACTTGTTATTGTTGTTGTCCCTGACATGAGGACGTATTTTCAAGTTTAAATGATGTGTAAGGAAGGGATTTCATACAGAACGTCTTTTATGATACGATATCAATTTCTACTCTTATTTTCAATAAGAAAACAAATGCTAATGCATATATCTCTATTCTTTTTTCAACTCTAGAATATATCACATCGGCAAAGGAATATGCATACATGAACTTATTCTTTTTAACATTCGATTTATAAGCATATTCAATGGATTTAGAATATAAAAAACACATTGAGGGGATTATAACATTCTTTTCACTTCATAATCGATACTATTAATTCATACAATCGTATCTCTCACTTTATAACAACTAGAGAAGAGAAAAAAGACAAACACAGAAAGAGCAACAAGATGATAGTGTAACTCTTTTTAAATATTCGTTTATGATAAAGTTCAATGAAATATTATTACTTGTTGAAAAGGCACGATCATTTAGTTTAGTCAAAACAAGGTGAGCTCCACACAATATAAATTCCAAGTTTAGAACTCATCTCATACCAGTAATTTGAAGTTTATATGTGAAGTTCATATTCATTATGTCTTTTTGTCAAATATATTTGTTTCTATTCAGATTAATTATAAAATAATGTTGAATTATTATTTAATCATATTTATTTTTATATTAATAAATAAATGTTTAACTAATGAATGGGATTATAGTGCTCATGGGCCTGATGTTTGGGGCGAAACATTTTCATCATGTAATGGAGAACGTCAATCACCAATAAATATAAAAACAGCATGTACAGTTTATAAATCTTTTGATCCATTTATTTTTACACCTGAACATATTGAAGAAAATCATTTTTTAATACAAAACAATGGTCATACTATAACTGTAGAATCAAATAACACAAAATTAGCTATTCAAGGCGGTAATCTAAATGGAACATTTTACTTTAGTAATTTACATTTACATTGGGGACCAAATCATAATACTGGTAGTGAACATCAAATGTAAGTTTTATATAATACTAGAATTTTTTCTCTGCGGCACATGTCTGATTAAATAAATTTTATATTTTAGTAATGGTAATAAATTTAGTGGTGAAAGTCATTTTGTTTATAAAAATCCATTAACAGATGAAACAGTTGTTTTAAGTTTTCTTATGCAAACTCAAATGGATGAAGATATACCATTAAATAGTAAACATAGTTTCTTTAATGCAACAGATGAAACTAAATGGATGAAATATTTCGATGTTGCACAAAGATTAAGAAGAGAAAATGATTCAAGAAGAATTAATTTAACATTAGCTTCATTAATGGGTAATAATTTAAATGATTACTGGAGGTATTTCGGATCATTAACAATCCCACCTTGTACTGAAAATGTTATTTGGAATATATTTCGTTCACCAATACTTATATTAGATTATGAATTTGATTCATTTCGTCATGATTTATTTTTTGAAAGTTTTCGCGGTCCACAAACATTATTTTATAGAAATATTTATAGATCGTTTTTAAATGAAACATTATCAACAAATCCTGATCAAATATGTTGTAATCAACCCATATCAAATGGTATATCAACTCTTTTTAACAGAGCTATTTATTTTGTTTATTTATTTTCATCAAATTTTTTTATAAACTCTATGAAATAAACTTCAATTATTTATAAAAAAGATTAGGGACGAGATAAAATATCATTGCATGTATTGATATTAATAATTCTGCCTTTATTCATGACGATAAGACGATCGCTTGATGCTACTGTATTGATTCGATGTGCAATAGTTAAAATAGTTCGATGACGAAATTTTTCTTGAATAACTTTTTGCACCAATGCATCTGTTTCTTTGTCAACATTAGCTGTTGCTTCATCAATTAATAAAATTTTACTTTTCTTAAGAATAGCTCGAGCAACACAGATCAATTGACATTGACCAACACTAAGATTACTGCCTGATTCAGCTATAGGATATAGAAGAAGACTTGATTGTTGATTGAAAATTGATTGATCGAGTTGTACAGCTTTGAGTGCCATCCAACATTCTTCATCCGAATATTGATTTAATGGATCTAAATTATATCGAAGCGTTCCACTGAATAGAAATGGCTGTTGTGGAATGACACTAAGATGTGAACGAAGATGTTTTAATGTAATACGACTGATATCGACATGATCAATAAGAATTTCGCCATCAGTCATTGAACGATTAATAAAACGAAAGAGAGCTTTAAAAAGTGATGATTTACCTGAACCTGAAAATAATCATAAAATAATATTGAATAATTTTAATTAACCAGTTAATATTTCGTTTGAACAAGTTTTTCTAAGAGAAAATGATTACCTGTACGGCCAATAATACCAATTTTTTCGTTCGATGCAATATTTAAATTGATATTTTTGAGTGCTGATTCAAGATCAGATGTATAACGAAATGAATAATTTCGAAATTCTATTATTCCACTAGTTGGCCAATCTGGTAATGTTTTTATAAGTCGCTTTTGACCACCTTCATCTTCTTCAGATGGCAATCTTGCATATTCATTGATACGTTCGGCACTTGTCATCAAGGTTTCACTTTCAAGTAATTGTCGTATACCCCATTGAAATAATACAGTCATATTAATACTATATGATAAACTAAGAGCAACATATGCTGGATTCAATTGATCACGTAGAATGATAGCAAGAATAGCAGTAACAAATGAAAAGAATGTTGCCATAAGATCAAGATAAAAGCCAAGCCAAATGTTAGTAGCTATTAGAATTATGTATGAACGTGTGTTAGCATCTATTTTATTTGTCAATGATTGTAGAAAATCATCTTCAGCTTTGAATGCACGAATCGTAACTAAGCCATTTAAAGATGTTGAGAAATGAGTATAAATAGGACTTCGTGTTATACTTTCCAATCGTTTCAATTGACGACTTGTTTTCAAATAAATATGACTTAGAATCCAAAATATAGGTAATAACGGAATAAGCAATAATAAAACCCACCAATTTACAATACCAATAATGACTATCGAACCGATGGTCATCAATAATGATTGTATTGCATCGAATAATATGATACCTAATTGTTCATCAATAACTTTTTGATCTTTACTTACACGATTTAGAATACGTCCACTTGGATTACTTTCATAAAATTGTATTGATGTATAAAGTAATCCAGTTAACATCGTATTATGCAATTGATTTGAACCATTCAAAATGAGATTAAAAAAATAATGCACACGTATTAAAGCGATAATAACTGTTGTTAAACTTAAACCTAAATAAATGTAAACATTCTTTAACTGATATTGTTGATTAATATAAGATTGTTTTGACCATTGACTAAGCCAATAATTACTAATATCATAGAAGACTTCACCAGCAATAAGAAAGATAATGACAAGGTAAAATCTAAACCAATTTAAAGATGAACCTGCAATTAAAGAATACCATATAGACCAACTTGTAGCATCACTTAACGATTTTTCATCGGATATAATTGATTGAGTATCAATAGTAGAACGTCTAATATCAAGTATATTGTCTGGCACTGTCTCTTGGACAAAATTAGTAGTTTCTATCTGATCAATATTCTCATGTTGAATAGATAATTGATCAAAGCGACCTTGTGTTTGAATATGACCATTAGCAAGAACAATTATTAGATGTGATTCAGATAAAAATTGTATTTGATATGTTATCAGTAGGCGAGTTTTCTTACTCAACAAACTATTCGGACCAATACACTGTTCATAGATATGTCTAGCAACTTTAGGATCGACAGAAGCTAAAGGATCATCAAGAAGATAAATGTCAGCATCTGTATAAAGAGCACGTGCCAGTGATATACGTGCTTTTTGTCCTCCACTCAAATTAATTCCTTTTTCACCAATGACTGTTAAATCACCACTAGGTCCGAAAGTTTCAATATCAACATCTAGACAACATGCACGAATTATAGTTAAATAGCGTTGTTCATGAAATGATTTTCCAAAAAGTATATTAGATCGAAGAGTATCAGGTAGAATCCAAGAAGATTGCGAAACATGAGAAAAAGAACTATTATTTATGTTTAATTGACCATGATTTAAAATCATCTCACCAAGAATAGCTGACAATAGCGATGATTTTCCAGAGCCAACGGATCCTATAATTCCTACAAATGTACCTGATTCTATTTCGATATTGAGTGATGATAAACAAACGTCAGAATCTTGCCATGAGAATGATGCATTATGCATGATAATTTTACCTTTTTCTGCATTATACATATCGCCGGAAAACATAGTGAGTGAAGTTTTATTTTGTACCATGGGTAAATTCATAAATTCATCGATACGTTTCGATGCAATCCAAACTTCACTTAGCTTCTCAATAGCTGGCGGTAAATATCGAAGAACAGGCATACGTATTTGATTATACATTGAAAGTACTGTGAAAATATTAGCGGCTTCTAATGAATAATCAAAAAGCCACATACTACCAAATGTAGAAAGAGCCATAAGAGATGTTGCTAGAAAAGATGAACCAATATTTAATGCACGTAAACGAAATGCATGCTGAATATCGATAAATTCACGTTGTCGTATTTGAAGTATTCGTTCTTCCATTGATTTTTCCCAATTATACATTTTAATAATTTGATATCCTTGAATAAGTTCATTGAATTCATGTATACGTTGATCGGTAAAGATTGCTGCTGATAGATAATATCGACTAAATTTCCTACTGAAGAATATCTGCAAAGATGTAAGTATAATTAATATGGAATATCCTATTAATACAAATAAAGGTTTGATAATCCAACATAAAATAACGAATACTACAAGAGCTTCAAGGGGAGCTGCCCAAACATAATGAATAGATGTGTTTAATTGTTCAAATTTAGCTGCATCATGAGCAATTAGATTGATTACTTTGGCAGTAGTTGTCTTTTGAAATGAAACGATATTGATTGACAATGAATGTTTATAAATAATTGAAGTAAGTACATTGCGAATTTGCAAGCCAATACGAGATGATTGAAAGACAAAATAATGAAGAATACATACTTCAATAAGTGTACAGATGAGTAATGCTATTGCATATAAATAACCAGTAGTAATTGATAATGAAAGTATTTGATAATTTTTTATATAAAATACGATATTACGTATAATTAATGATTTTCCGATTCGAACTGTCATTCGAGGTAGAAGAAGAAGTCCAATAAGTAAAGATTGTTTCCAAAAAGATTTAATGATTATTTTTAAAGTTGTTGATTCTTGCCAATTGTATCTACTTAATTTATTCAATAATGTACAACATTTATCAATATGAGGTAAATCATCCAGATCTTCATCGATCAATGGTCGTTTATAACCGAGTAAAATAATAGGATTTATCCACCACCATGTTAGAAGATAGAATAGTCGATTCCATGATGCTTCTGCCCACTCAAGACGAGATGATGATCGTTGATTATTATTATTATTACAATTGTTATCATATCGATTCTGTTTATTCACAATCAGAGGTTTGTATTCATCATTGTTAAGCATTTCTCTTATATTCCTATTCATTCGAAAAAAAAAACTAAAGATTATATCAATATCTTCATGATTAAATTACACAAATGTTAAATATATTTCATTGGTTTGAATTCTCGATTATCGAGATTACCTATTATGCATTTTGTCTGAAAAATAAACTTACTTTCTTCAATTCGATCAATCCTAAGATTGAAATAGTATATAACTATAATTCATTTACATTAATTCTGACAACGATACAAACAGAAAGTATTATTTATATGAATTATTTTTTCTTCATTTTTAAGAGTCAATCTTGAGACTGTATATATATATATCGGTGTCGATTATTAATAAAAATGATATTATTATATGGTCAATAAGTTAAAAATATATTAAACAGCTATAGAGAAAATCACAAATAGGTAGATGTCAAACACATGATGAGATTTGTACAAAGGAATGAGAAATAATATTTTTTTCTTTATAAATCATATCATTTATTTTCTCTTGCATATTTGTCAACTCTTTCTTTTCTATATAATAATCGATTGTATAACATATCGAATGAGGGTTATGTATGATTGACTAGATATGCGAGTTGATACCATATTTGTTTGATGTTCTATAATATTACTTAAATATACTATCAAATATTACACTATTGTATGTAATTACCTTCAATTGAAGTAAGGAAATGAAAAGAAATGAATGTTAATCTTTCTTCATTGTCAATCGGATGATGCTACGTACAAAGAAAAGATCAACAAACGTATATTATAGTCAAAGATGAAGTTACAACGTTATGTATTACATATACACGTGTACTTAAAATGATGTAAATCTTCTCATAAATATGAGATTGGCACATGATTCAAGTAATAGTAACGATCATCTTCAATATATGAATGTGAATATCAGCATTTTATTTTTTCATTAATATACGTATATCTTCTTTCATCAATATTATTATCATAAGTAGATAATTTTTATTTTTTGATAAGAGAATATTACTAAATAATTCGTAATTAAATATATATATATATATATCATATTATAATCATCAATGGATAATATATCATCTCAACAATTATTTCAAATATTCTAGAATTGTAATATATTTTATATATATCAATATTAATGTAAAAGTACTAAGTGCAGTTCATCTGTTATTGAGAGTGATAACGTATCATACTTTTAAAAAAATATTCTTCATCGTCCATTTCTTGATGTGTTTTTAACAACTCTATTACTGAAATCTAAAACATTCTTAAATAATATGTTGAAAAAACTATGAAAACTGTTAAATATTAAAAAAAAGATAAATCAAATTTCTATATAAAGAATTGCTCAAAATTGATATAACAACTGAAAATAATAAATTATTATATTTTTGTAATATAGTTTATATATCTATATATTCTAGAACAAAAAAACGTGATTTCTACTTAATCGTTACAAACGATTAATATTAATGACAGTTTGTTTGCATCCTATTATATATAATAACAGTAGAGGTGTGATTTATTTTTACGTGCCTCCTTATTCTTCGTTATACATCAGAGTAGCTTTTATCTTCTTGACTCATGTGTTCTCGCTTCATTGATTTGTTTTTTTTCTTCTTATTCTTAATAATCTGTTTTAAGTTTATAGATATTCTTTTCGTTGTGTTCTTATATGCAATGATATAAATCTATGTTGAAATCAATAATAACAGATAAATGTATAAATTTTCAAGTTAATTTCATGGTAACAGCACTAAATTAGAGTAATATCGACAGTACGACAAAAAAACGATTTTCCTCAAGTAAGTACTTTTTAAATCAAACTACAGATTACTCCTTTTTTTAGTTTGATAGATTTCGTTGTTTTTTCATATGACGCAACGGTATATAAAAATACGTCATTACTTATTTAAAATATTATTTATAAATATTAGTAATACTTATGTGATACGCGTCATTGATTTGTTGCTTGTAGATTAATAATATTAAAGGTATAATAAAACGAAATGGATATTATGTTCAAATTATTTAAGAATACAATAAAAGACTATTTTTGATGTATCAAAAATATTATTCTTGCAAAACGAATAGAAACTAATATTTTATTATTTTAGATAATAAAATTGTTTTTTAGATAATGAATAAACTTCATGTTTGGTCAACTAGTCGAGATTATGAGAGAACGACAAATGATAATGAATTCATGATTCGTCGTAGAAATTCTCGTCTATTAATTAAAGATACAGATGATTTAAATTCACTTGATCCTATCATTGGTTATGCACAAGAACCAATTCTTCCGCTTCATGATGCATGTGTACCGTTAATTTCCATTATTCCTGATATACTTCACTATGTTTCAATTGCCTTAGAACATACTCCAGATATGCCAAGTGATGATTTAACTCGTGATGAATCGGCTTCGATCCGCCTCTACACGACGGAATGGAAAGGTACCAGTGAAAGCTTGTATTCTCATCTCAATCGTGCACTAAGAAATAGTAATCGACAATGTCTATATCCCTGGTTTAAATATCTCAAACTTTTTCTCACTGCTATCGTTAAATTACCATGTATACCACCACAAACTGTATGGCGTGGTGTACGAAAATATGTCAATGTTGATCTTAAAGAAGCTCAAATGATATGGTGGTCTTTCTCATCGACAACTACATCATTAACCGTCCTTGAAAATGAACTCTATTTAGGTCAAACAGGAGAAAGAACTTTATTTTCTATTGAAATATTAAATGGTAGAAGTATACGTGCTCATTCACAGTTTAATGATGAAGAAGAGATTCTATTATTACCGGGAACATATTTAGAAGTACAATCAAAATTAGATCCAGCACCTAATCTACATATCATTCATTTGAAACAAACAATGCCAAACGAATTATTATTAGAACCTCCATTCCAAGGTTAGTCAAATATATTCAACAATTTATTTTCAATTGAAATATTTCTGTTTTTAGGTGCATGTCTTTATCCAGAACTCGAGTAAGTTTCATGTTACAATATTTCTATTCGTTCCGGTATTTTTTCATTATATTTTTGATTAGTTTATCAAGTCGTCGATGGTATTTTCGAAAGCGTTTTCTTGTTCCAATCATTACATTGACAATTATAACCATCCTGACAATTATTCTTTGTAGTGTTCTATTAACAAAGCGAACTACTAAAATACCAGGTATGTTCTTTAATATCTTAATAGATAGACACAGAACAATGATTTCTTTTTTTCAATTTTTTAAAAGTAATACCTGCGACGATCCATTGGAATGAAACTAATTGGGCAACATCTTGCGATTTTCCTGGTAATGAACTTTCCTATGTATTTATTCCATCAATGTTTTGTGGTGCAAAATGTCTTCTAACACAGGGATGTACTCATTATACTTGGACTTCCTTTAATACAGGTAGTTGTTGGATGAAAAAAAATAATGTGTCTAGAGCTGATGCAATCTTAACTAATGATTCAAGTATGATTTGTGGTATAGTAAACCGTAGTCAACAAGAAGATTCAAATTCGACTATTATTATGTGGAATGGGAATAACTGGGCTTTATCTTGTGCTTTCAATGGAAATGATCTTTCGAATGTGTTAATCTCATTGGATTATTGTGATTTAAAATGCACTGAAACGCCAGGATGCACTCATTATACATGGATCAATTTGAATGGTGGTACTTGTTGGATGAAAACAAATAATGTTTCCAAGAATGATGCATATAATACTAATGATTCAAGTACAGTTTGTGGTATAATCAATGATGGACAGCTACAAATGCCGAATTCTGAAGTACAATGGAACGAAAATAACTGGGCAATGTCTTGTGATTTTATTGGAAACGATCTCTCCAATGTCCAGAGTACTTCGGAATTGTGTTCTCAAAAATGTACTCAAACTCCGGGATGTACTCATTTTTCATGGAATTTGTATAATGATGGTACTTGTTGGTTGAAAACCAATAACGTTACTAAAGCTGATGCTTTTTCAAATAATGATCTAAATATGATCTGTGGCATAATATAACCTTTTTGAATTTTTGAATTTTTTTTCAATATTTCTTCTTATGTGAAGAAGATGATTCTGACAAAAGGAGGGTGTAAATATATATTCAGCTACTCTTAAAGCAGTAGTTTGTAATATAAAACAATAAATCAAATGTATCTTTAACATGGAAATCTAGTTTTTTATTGATTCCCTTTTACGTTCATGTTTAATTAAAACATACATTTAATTTCTTTTCTTACTAGGCTAAACAAACTTTTTAAATGAATCATAAACAAAAAGTCAATGTCTTTGCTTCGACTAATTTCTGCCCATTGCATGTTCGATTATTTCGAGGCATTGTATTACTTTTTCGTCGTTATAACGTCGTCCAATCAATTGTAATCCAATAGGAGCATTAGCATATGCTGTTGGAGATGTATAGAAACTATAATTATCAGCATCAAGTGTATTTCTAGGTTTATAATCAGTTTCTACCTGATCCTTTACAGGGTCAACAACTGTCACAGGAAAAATAACAGCGGGATAATCAAGAAGATTCCATACAGAAGTATAACCCCACCATCTAGATGTACCATGTTGAGACGCTGCTGATGGAGCACCTGGTGCTAGAAGACAATCGATAGAACTATGACATAAAGTTTCTCGTTCATTCCATATTTGTGCATATTGAGTACGATATATTTCTCTATCTGAAATTAATTTATTCATTTCTGACCAAGTTCGTTTTTTTACATGTGGTTGATTAATAATCCATTCAGTCAATGGTAATGGCTTTTCATTTCCATCTGCCATTACATTTCGTTCTTCTTCAGCTCCATTACAATAATAGAGTGCACTAATTATATCCCAACTTTTCTGATGATCAATTGGTTCCCAATCGATAATTCGTATTCCAGATTTTTTCAAATGTTCTACCGTTTCACGAAGAGCACGAGTTACAGGTGGATGAGGATGTACAACATTATCATCCCACATAACAGCTATCGTTATATTTTTCGAATCTAATGTAATTGATCGCCAAGGAATAGGTACAAGTGATGGATCTCGTAACCATGGTTCAGTATCGAGTATTGTTTTTACAAATAGAATAATATCTTCTCTTGCTCGAGCAAGTGGACCAATTGCAGCAATTATACTTTCTCTTCCTGCTTGTTCTGCTATTATTCCTTGCAATGGTAATCGAAAACTAGTTGGTTTAAATCCGTAAATACCATTATTATTAGCTGGACCACGTATACTCCCACCAATATCGGTTCCTATACCTATTGGACTACCTTTCATGGCTATAAGTGCACCTTCGCCACCCGAACTTCCACCACTAGATAGATTTCGATTGAATGGATTGATAGTAGTACCATAAACAGGACTATCACATTCTAAATGCATTAAACTCTGCGGTTGAGTCGTACGTACATAGAAAATGGCACCTGCATCATAAAGAATTTTTAATATAAGAGCATCATCTTCTGCAATTCTATCGAGCCATTTAATCCATCCTGCACTAGTTCTTCGACCTTTCATAGCTACCAAGTCTTTTGTGGAAATTGGTAAACCATGCAGAGGCCCGACAGGTCCTTCACGTCGTTTAAATTCTTCATCTAAATATTTAGCTCGGTCAATTGCTTCTTTGCTAAGAAATTCAGTAGCACAATTAGTCAATTGATGAGTAATACCAGCTCGTTTAATATAAGCTCGAATAACTTGTTCAGAGGTTAATTGACCTTGAGCCAATAGAGCAACGAGTTGAGTAGCTGTATACTTTTCAGTAATATTAAGTTCATCATTTGATAAAAGACCACATTGACGTGGAAAATCACTGACATCAAGAACAGATGAATTAATAATTGAATCTTTCAGTAAACTGTCTTTAGGAATAGATTCATCTCGAATTTGAAGTACTCGTTGAATAGATGAAGACATGATGAATGTAAATGATAATTTTTTTTTATGAAAGAGAAAAAGCGAATAAGATAAGTTGAAGTGTATTTGACGAACGAGATATCACAGGTGTTTATCACTTTGTTTTAATGTCTTTCATTTGTAAAGAAGAAGAAATAAAGGTTACGAGAAAAGATGCAGCTGATATCGCATAAACGTTTTATTCTATTTGCTTTTTTACATCAGTGTATATCATACATCTATATTCTCATTTAAAAAATAGGATAAAAATTAAACTAAAATCGATGAAATGCTAATGATTATAATCAATTTTCATTTGATTATCCTGTCACAGTTTTTTACATAGTTAGATCACGCAATATTTGTTTTCTATATTGTACTATCTACATTCTCCTCCATCTAAAATAGAAGAAATTTTAATGCGAATATTCAAGCTGCGAAGATATAAATATATAATATAAAGAAAAGTACATCTATTTCGCAAAAGTATCATAAAGAAACAGTCGCACCAATCGATTTAATAACATTATCAGTTTCTACTTTACTATCTTAAATAGAAATTTCGTAGTTAGTATAAACTTGATTTTCTTCCACCTGATATGCTCATGAAATGATATTAAGTTTAAATATTTGTTATAATTAATAAATTTGATCACAAATTCAGAGATATTACTTCTTATTTAGACATCTTAGTTTTCGGTATTTTTCCTCTTCACTATTCTCGCTTCGACATTTTTCATATTTTACTTTTTTTTATTCATTCATCATAAGCATGTATGTGTTTTTGTCGACGGTAAACATTTTTTTCATACGTAGCAACAACAGAAAAAGTAATAAACAATGTTCGATGTCAATATTGTAGGGTGTGGGTATGAGTGATAATAAACTGAGCACCCACACCATTTTGATCCTTTCTCTCCCTTTTTCTATCTTACTGTCCATTGCTATCCAATTAAGTAGTGTATCATCAAAGAGGAAAGGTGGGACAGAAGAACGATAGAAAAGTTGTTAATAAGAATGAAATAGTCACATGAATCATCGTTTTAGGTCACAATTCAGCTGTGATGTGGCGAACAAGCAATTTGTGTAAATATAGGTCATTATCTTTTTTATGTTCTTTAGTATGATCTCTTCCTCCCTTTCTTCTGACGCATTACTATACAAAGTGATGCGATTCTTGAGAAAAAGAAATGAATAAATTAGGGGTGTTAATTTATTTTTATTCTACTTTACAATAAAGAATAAAGATAAAGAAATAAAGTAAATCTTTATTCTTTATAAAATAAAGATAAAGATTCACTTCATCTTTAATTATATTCAAATAAACGAGAAAAAATTCTTTTATTAAATTGTCCTTTAAATGAGATTCATAAAGACGTAAAAGATCATATCATTCTATTTCATTGAAACAATATGTAAAAGTTTAGATGACAAAACTTCTTTTTTTTATATAGGTCATTATTTTGTGTCTAACGCTTATTCCAAAAACTATATCAACATGGTAGATATACTATACGTTGTGTATACCGTACAAGCTATCACTTTGAGTCTTACCATCCCATTGCCATTATTTTATCTTCTAACAATCGTTTTTATCAAACGTTTTCGTACTGCAAATAATATTTAGATAGCAAATTTCTGCTTAACTTGTCTCATGTGTATTATGTACTGGGCTTTATACAAAACGTCCGATGCATTGAATTTAAACATATATTCTCAAACTCCTATCTTCTGTGGACTTATATTAACTGCTGGACAATTCATGATTTGTTTAGTAGTTCATTCTCTAGTAGCCATTGTTATTAGTCGATGTTTTACAATATGTTTTCCTATGAAACGATTCTTTAAAAGTAAAACTTGGACGTATTTATCGATAATTGCACAATGGATATTTGGTTCACTTATGTCAATACCAATTTTACTTGATTGTTTAAAGGTAAAAATCAGTAAAAGAAAAAAAATATTTCTTCTCTATTATTTGTAGGGATGTTCTGATGGCATACCATTGTACAGTTGGATTTTCTTTTATTATTTACTAGTTATAGTCATAATTCCTGTGATTTTTTTTATCATTTTTAATGGAATAATTATTGTTTCTGCTCGATTATCCAGTCGACGTGTTCATGCGACTACAATAGCTACCGCGCCTAGAACGAATACAACTCATCAACAACATCATCGAGATATAAAATTACTCAAACATATACTTTTCTTATTTTTTGTATTTATATTTGGATGGGCGCCAACTTATATCGCTACATTTCTTCAAGATCCCTTTATACCATGGTGGGTGTATGATGTACTACAAATTCCACCTACATTTACTGTTATTATTCAAACTGTGGATTTATTTATTTATAATCGTGAAGTTCGTCAATATTGGAAGGAACGAATTAATCGTTGTTTTAGATGAAAATCGTCATTAGTTAAAAAGAAGACTTGAAGAACTATCTTAGTTTTATGTCAGCAGTTTAGTTTTTATTCTATATTAAATAAAATATTCTTTGTTGTTATGTGTATAATTATCATCTTCTTTATTGAATCTAGTGACTGAAATATTTAAGTCGATGTCTGTAGATATATTATCTATAACTGACTAAAAAAATTAGAGAAGAGCGAGGGTAAAGGTGTGTTAGAGAAAGACACCCTCACTCTCAAGATTTATTCACGTTGTATGACGTTAGTAGGTGATGAATAAATGCAAAAAGAAAGAAAAAACATTCATACGAGCGTCATTATTAGAACTCCACTGAAGAAAATATTTTTAATTGCACAGAACGAGTGAAAAATAACATTCATTTCTTGTCGTAGATTTTGTTTTCTTTATATGTAGTAGAAGAAGATAAACAATCGTATTATCAAGTATACATATAGTGAGAGATATCAAGACAAACTCAATTTTATTTTACTAAATTCATAAATAATATACTTCACAAATGCCTTGCAAAAATAGATATCTTAACATTCTAGCATGTGAATGCTTCACCTAATGATTATGAAATCTTGAAAAGATTATCTTATGTTACTGCTAAAAATATCAAATCAAAAAGGAAATGAAGAATTATTTTCGTCTGTGGAGTGACATTATATCTAAATATTTGTTATAATATATGACTACTGTTGCTCTACTTAATTTAATCATTTTAGTTTTCGATATTTTTCCTCTTCACTATTCTCGCTTCGATACTTTCCATATTTTACCTTTTTTTATTCATTCATCATAAATATGTATGTATTTTTGTCGATGATAAACATTTCTTTTTTCATACGTATCAAAACAGAAAAGGTAATAAATAATGTTTGATGTGAATATTATATCAATATGATCGAAATGAATAATATTTTATAGTATCAACGCAATTATTCTAAAAAATACAGTAAATTTCCCTCGTTTGTATCTACTTATGACAATTACTCACAATCAAAATAAATCATCAAAAACTGTGTCAAAATCTTGGGTATGAATATACTCAGATATGGTAATTTTATTTTTCACTTCCTCATTGGTCACTTAGTTTCTATTTGTTTCAAATAAAAAACTTATCATTGTTTAGAACGTTTCATATAAACAAATATATCGAGACTTCAAAAAAATTAGATTAAAAACTTCTTTGTTTTATTTATGTATTTCTATTGTTCCTATATTTTGAGTTTGATTATTCAAAATAAAAAAATAGGCGATCTATAATCTAAAAACATAATGACGAGAATAAATATATAAGAAGGAAAGATAAGTAAAAGTAGAGGATTATATTGCCATAAGTATATTGCTTAGTGACATCTTATATTTCAGAGGAAAATCGATAGAATCCTAAAAGAGGACAAAGAAGATCGAGACAGTTGCCAATGGCATCATGTAATCAAAAAGAGAAAATATTAACGAAAAGCGTATACATTACAAAATTTTACAGTGTAATATCATATTTAGTTCTATTCAACGTACATAATTAAGATAGTTATAACAAGCAATTATATATAGTTATTATTCAAAAATATAATTAAATTAATTTTCGAGTGTTTTGTTAATATAGATAGACGGTGTAGAAATCTATTATATTTTTATATAAACCCATGCTAAAAGATACTAGTTTCTTTTTTAAGTGTTTTTGCAGCGAGATAAGCGTCTAATGTTAGCTAATATTGATGAACTTCGGCAGATTTGTTTACATGATTAGTGAATATTGACCAATATTTTTTATATATAATCACTGCGTATAAATACTTTATCCAATGAATAAACTGTTATGTCATTCCATAAGTATGAAGGCACAGTATTTTTTCGATTTCTTCCTTATACATTGTCAGGTACGACTCACATTTATATTATAGGGACATTTTTGATTACTTAACTTATTCTGAAAGTTTTAGCTCTACAGTTTCTGTTGAATTTTCTTTTTTTCTGTTCTCAACAAGAGCAACTTTCGGTGAATGAATATGCTTCTGTAGATTTTGTTTCAGCATTATGCGAATAATTCTGTTCAAAAAGTAAGACCGAAACTGGAAATACCTAATTTAAGAGATTAAAGTTGATATTTTTGTGAATAGAAAAAGATGAAGAATTTAACAAAACAACACTAAATCTTGTTTCACTTTTGTTCTTTTCTCAACAAATTCTCATTTTATAGAACTGAAATTTCCAGAATAAGTTAAGTAATCATAGATGTATCTATAATATAAATGTGAGCCCTATCTACAATGTATAAAGAAGAAATCGAAAAAATACTGTAGTTTCTTACTTATGGCGCACTCTGTGTAAATTTTATATTTTATTACAAGATATAATGAAAAGATAACATCAAAACCATGGCCTTATCTTTGTTAGGAACGTTTCATTTCAATAGATATAAATATACCTGTTTACCATTTTCTATTTTTTCAGTCGAAACTTCAAAAGATTAAAATAAAAAATTCTTTTCTTCATCATCTAGAAGCAATTGCATATAGTCTACATATATAAAATATTTTTATCGTTTTAGATTATATTTAAAAAAATGTCGGATACTGAAAGTGACGAACTGACAAATGACACATCTGTTGATACTATATCCACGTGTAATATATACAAGAGTTTCATCAGATGCACAAAGTGTACATGGTTAGGACATTGTGATCAACTTAGTGATCATTGGAAAACATGTGCATATATGACTCGACCACCGCCAGTTAAAAAAATGAAATCTCGTAAGAAGCAACTTCCCATACAGGCTAAACGCGACGACACAGGATGTAAACAATGTGGAAACACGGCAATCAAAATCAAAGCCTTGAAATATCATATACGTGCAGAATGTCCGAAGACCCCCCCTATTATGTCCAGCAGTGTCGAATAAATGTACATGGTCAGGATGTCGTGATGAACTTAATGATCATTTGAAAACATGTGCATATAAAATTCGACGACCACGAGTTATCGAAATTATATCTCGTAATGAGCACCTTTCCACACAGGTTGATCAATACAAAGATCGAATAAAAAAATTGGAAATCGAAGCTGTAGAAGCGAATAAAACTATCGCACGCCTTCAAGAACAATGTAATGAATACGAGGATCGAATCAAGCAATTAATCAATGAAAGTAAAGGTAAACGAGAAGATAAGAACATATGAATGAAAGTACATTTTATTTCTGAAATTAAACTTTTGAAGTAAAATTTTATCTATGCCAACATCGCTAATAGATAAGTATTACATCTAAAGGAATATTTCTATTCAGTACCGATAATATGATATCCAGCGATCTTGTTCTATCGTGGAAATTAGTTTTTCTCAAAACTGTCATAAAGCATTGCATTTTAAAAAGATATTTATCTATAAATCATATATTTATGGATTAAGTTCTAGCAAAAGAAATGTGTATTCATTTATGATATATCATTTTAGGGTCAGTACCATATCGAAATGTCGAACTACAAGACTTTATTAAAAAGTGTCAACTACGATTAACAGTGGATTTACGATCGCGAAGATTAAATGATCGAGATATGGAGATAGTTGTTGACGAAGCAATGAATAAAAAACAATGTAAACGATTATTATTAGATCAAAACAAAATTTCATCTGAAGGAGCATCGATCATAGCTGTTGGATTAAAAGATAATACTACATTAGAAACACTTAATTTAGAAAAGAATTCAATTGGTGATAAAGGTGTAAAATCTTTGAGTAATGTACTCTTAACAAAAAATTCGACTCTTCAACGATTCGATATTAATGAAAATAATATTACTAATACCGGTGCACAATATCTTGCTGAATTGTTAAAAATAACAACAAATTTAACCTGGTTGGGATTACATACAAATGATATAGGTGATCAAGGAATTGAATTATTAGCTAATACACTTGCATATCATAATCGTCATCTCCAAGTATTAGATCTTTGTTTCAATAAATCCGTGACCGATAAATCTGTAGAATCGCTCATAATAATGGTTAAACATAATCGATCGTTGAAACGATTTCATATGTATGGTTGCAATTTGTCTGAATCGGGCAGAGATCGAATACGTCTAGAAGCAAAATCAAATACCATTTTACAATTATTAGAAATATGAATTGATGTAATATCATTCTTTGACTTCGCAAGACTAAGAACAGTTATAAACTCTTTGTTTTTTTTATCGAGATTCATAGAAGAAAACGAGTGTATTTATTATTTTATTTATCTTTCGAAAAAAGCAAATTATTAATGACAAGACAATTTTGAGTGTCCATTGTTTCATTTGATTGATTGAAATTATTTTGTCGATGAATATTTGCTGCGACAATATTATTCGCAACATCAAATAACAATTTCATTTGATTTTCTATAACTCGTTCAAAATTATCCACACGTCTAAAAAAAAACATTAAAATAATTATAAAATGTAAATCTTATTCTGATATCTTACATTTGTAAAAGTGATAATTCAGTATCAACATCTTTCATATTTCGTATTGAACTATTCTCATATTTTTTTACTGGACTATAAATTAGAAAATAAAATATTAAAATTTAATCTAATGAAATATTTTTCTTACATTGGTTCTTGAATCGAATTTGATTCTTTTCGTGGTATGATTTTCTTTAGTTTATCTTCTTGAGGCATAAATGTAGTTGTTTTAGATTCGCTTGGTATTGTAATATTTATTGGAAAGAACACTAAAGAAAAAGCTGTTAGCGCAATCCCTGGCGGGATTAAAATGTGAAACGCGATCTAACTGTCGTGTGTACCTTCAAAAAGATAGTTTAATTCTATTATTATGAAGCGGCTTTTACCTCATTCTGTGTCATTAAGGTATACAGATATCAGAAAGAAAAAACTTACATGTGATGATCTCGCTTGATTAGCATTTCAACAGTTGTATGGGTGTAGATATTGCATTCTTCACTCGCCTATTTCTACACTTACACCCACAACCTACTCACGCATCTATCTTTCCTAAACGGTATGAGTTCAATAGTATTATTTTGTTCTGCAATTCAATATCCATGTTTGTAACGGTCACATGTATGACGGGGTCAAAAGAACACGTATCAGTCACGTCTGGGGGGGGGGGTAGTGGGTCCAAATTTCTACCCCTAAATACTTCAACACTCCTTATAGTTCGTGTTTCACAAAATAATTAAATGAATTCTATTTATAAGATTTAACTAACTTGGAGGTATTAATAAAGTTGTTAAAGGTCTGTCTCGACTAAAAAGAAAATGATCAGAATTGAATTGTGCTTGATCAGCTGATAATTCAACCGTAGTATTCATCGATCGTCGGAAACCAATATCAGTACTTCTACACATACGATAAGATCGTAAATTAGCTAATCGATTTGCCTCTGAAAAACAAAATATTTATTTTTATTATTAATCTTTTAGAAATATATACCATCTTCTCGTTCACTTAATACACTTAAACGTCGTTCTTTTTGTAATTTTGGATTACGTTCTTTAATAAGCATTTGAAGATCAGTATCTAATTTATAAAATGGTTTGGTTTCGGTGAATTCACACTAGAACAAAAACTAAAAGATTAAAACTTCTTTTGAAAAAAAAGAAAATTTTACATGTTGAAGATCAAATGTTACATGAAATTTTTCAACAAATGATTTTTCAAAATCAGGATGAAGTTGAAAAACATTGAGTAAATCATCTCGATCAATTGTATTCAATGTACAATAAGTTAAACCTTTACATACATACAAATTAAATTAAATAAATTCTTTTTTTTTCCCAAAATACCTCGAACAACACATCTAGCTTTTCCTAATGTTGTTGAATTACATGGATTTTCTCCAAATGTATCATTACGACCAAGAATAACTAATAATTCATTATTTTGAAAGATTTCTACTTGACCACCACGAACGAAATAAATTGAATGAAGAATATCACCTACAAATAAAACAGATATTCGTGAGTACATTACTAGAATCGGTCAGTGTTCGTTTACACGATAACTTTCGAAAGGAGAGGTAGATTTTGATGAAAAGCGATTACAAATTTCATAGTAAAATTTTACCCAAGGATGAGACATATGTAGGTTCGTAGAGAAATGTTTTTTCTATCTCCTTTTGTATCCGTGAACCTCAATAAAACATCGATTGGATAGTCAAAATACATCAGTTTGTAGAGAAAACATCAGAGAATAAAACCTTCGCGTCAAAAAAAAATGAATTATAGGCTGGAGATTTAGTTGACTCCGATACTAGTCTCTAATTGGCTTGAATTTAAGTCAAAAATCGAGTTTTACGGTACTCAATAGAAATCGATAGTATATATACCATTGAATAGAGAAAAATTCTCTCTACAAGCCTATATATCTCTCATTCCTGGGACAAAGATTTGTAGTCGTCTTTTCTACACAATTCAGTGTCATCAAGATCTCGATCGAGCCATTCTCGAATTATTGCAAAAATACTGATATGTCCCTATGATTTCCATATACACATAACTCTCGAATAAAATCCGAAGTTTTCACATTTATTTTTATTAATTCTAAATAAATCCAAGATTGAGACTAATAGAAATTGACATTAATCAGATGTATATCATGACAAGACATTCCCTAATGGATTCTGATTGAATCGAAATTCAATAAAGCTGATTTAAGACTAAATCTTTTCGTCTCCTTTAATTGAAATACATTTAAATGTAAGGTTGTAATTCTCGGTTATCTATATATTACCTTGATGAATAAGTGTATCACCTGGTGGAACATGAGTTGATTTAAACAGAAGAGCTAATGCTCGAAGACAAACTTGAAAAAAAGAGATATTTCTTCATGAAGAAAAAAAAAGAAAATTTTTTACTTTCATCAGCATCTTCAAAAACCGGACAATTATTTAATAATTCTCGATTAAGATGTAAACATATATCCGCTTGAATACATTCTGGAAATGTTTTTAATATACTATTCATATCAATACCTTTTGTATTTTTCCATTCATGTTCAAATGAATCTTCCATTCGTTTAGCAAGTAGTTTATTAATACGATGATGTTTTATAAAATCATCAATACTTTGTTTCATTTCTTTTAATTCTTCTGCACCTTGATATAATTTAATAATAATCGTTGTTACACTTCCAAGAATTGATGCACTTAAAAATGCTTGAAGAAAAGAAAAAATAGAAAATTTAATATTTTTATTCTCTTACATCCAGCTAACATTGATAAAATCGAAAACAGTTTCTCACCATTTGTATTCTATTAAAATTAAAATTAACATATAAAATAAAAAACATTTATTATCTACGGCTGCAACATTTCCAAAACCAACTGATGTTAACGATGTCATAGCAAAGAAAAGTGCAGTTAAATATTTTGATTTTAAATCGGGTCCACTTAAAGTATCATTAGCAACTAAAAAAAAATTATATATTTCTTCTGTTAAAAAAAAATAGACATACGGTAAGGCATTTCATATTTTTCAGCAAGATGATCTAACCATGAATATTTAACTAATAAATTCGGTCTTTCAAGAATAGCAATAAAATGAAATATACATGCAAGCCAATGTGCAGCAATAGCAAAGAGAAGCATAAGAAACACTAAAACAGCTGATGAATATTCTGAATTTTGAAAATTTCCAATAAATTCAATAAGTCGTAAAAGACGTGCTAATTTAAAACAATTTGCTAAACGCATTGTCTTAAAAGAAAGAAAATAGCAAAATTCATATTTTTTTTTCTTATTTTATATACCGAATGACTTCCATTTCCATAGAAAAGTATATCCCATGGTAAAGCACCAAGTATATCCGCACCAAAACGTCTCCAATTATCAATAACAAAATGTTTAGCAATTAATATTGGACTTGTTATTACTTCATTGGTTTCTTTTAATACAAATGTTGTTCTAAAATCAAATCAATACATATCTTATAGGAAAAAAAATTAGGAATATTTTACCGAAAACTAATTAAAATATCTAAAATAAATACCATATCAACTAATACATCAATAAGAATTAATGCATGAATACTCGTTCTTTCACGATTGAATTGTCTTGTAGCTGCTTGAGCATTTAAATTTGTTCGTTTTTGATCTTCATCAGATAAAAATGATATTGTATATGGTGTTATTATACCAGTATATAAAACAAGTAAAATAACAACCCAATCCCATCTAAGGAAATAATCGAAATATATATGTATAAATATTCAAATAAATAAAATATACACTGCTTTGAATGGTGAATAATGAAGAATAATAAATCTTTCGCCAATCCGACGTGAACTACCAGCTGTATTATTTCTTTGTGAACCTAAGACAGGTGATACACTTGATGTTTCACTACTTTCTTCTGATGCTGCCTAAAAAAAAGTATTTTTGAAGTTTGATAAAAAAAAAATATTCTAATTACAGAAAGACGTTCTCGATCAATTCGAAAATGAAGTCGAGTTTCAACTGAAGCAAATGAAGAAAATCGTGATGGTCGTCGCATTACAAAATAATCTTTGTCTTATCTGATGATCAACTCATTTCTTTTTTTTTCTCGCTGCTTTTTCCATGAACAAATCTCAAGAGTGTTTGACAACTCAAAGCACCGTTAAATTGATAAACATAGTTCTTTAGCTTCGATTTGTCAAGCGTATTATCTCTTTTTTCTCATTAATAGATAAAAAAGAAGAAAAGAAAGATAGTCTTTATATAATAACATATTATTTGATTATTTTTTTTCTATCTTATCAGAACTAGAAGTGAACTTATAACACATTGATGATTAACAAGAGAGTTCTCGAAATTATCTGATGTTACTTTTTTTAATAAAGTCGCAGAACGTCGATGATGTTGTTTAATATTTATATTTTTTCCTAATACATCTTCTTGTTTAATTTCACCAATTGTATGCATTGTTTTAAGAACACGCATTAATTGTTGAGTACGAATAACCTAAATAAAATGATATATAATAAAAAATTTTTTTTATTGATTTACTTACTGTTTCATGAAATGATGAACGATTATTTATAATATTAGGTACTCGAGCCGTTTTTGATTCTTGGGTATCAGTAGATGTACGTGGTTTTACAGTTTCCATCTCTACTATGTATCCTATATGAAGAGAATGATTTGAATTTATATTTATGAGAAGCAGAAAAAAATTTCTTCGTTTACAAGATATTGTTTACAATTAATTATACTTCTATTTACATTCGGACTTTTTTTTTGCTCTCTCTCTATTTCCTGTCATTGTTCGATGTTAACATGTGTGAACGAAACCAATTTGTTCAATACATATCTCCAAATGACGATCGACTCAATCGATTTAATCAAAACACTTAAAGATACGATCCACTTCATAAATAGATCGTTTTCTCACTCTTAGAATACGACTAAAATTGGATAGTAGTCTTTTTACTTTGTCACAATTGATGAACGTTCGATTCTAGTACTAGAAAGAGGAGGAAAAAAAAGAGGAAAAAAGAAAGGCAAAATTTACTTCTATAATGATCTACACTAATCAGAGCAGACTGAACAGCTATATAAATAGTCCCAGGAGACATACTATTAAAGTTGTCAGAAATAAATCTTTTTGTTCAATGTAAATATTGAATATTTTCTAAATTCATGAATAGTTATATTCTTTAAATGAATATATTAAGAACTCATAAATGAGATCGACATAGAAATCTATTAATAAAAATCTCAATCAACTATAAATTATTGTATTCGAATAAATAGTAGAAGTTATCTTATATATCCTAGAGATACATTCATTAATTCGATTTATTTTTATATCTTCCGGTAAAATTAACAAATATGATATAATTGATTTCAATAAATATGTCACATATGGAAAATAATTTAATCATCATACAGTTCGAATTTTCTATAGTATTCATCATCCATTATTTGTAAAATTTAAAATATTTTAATATTAGTTATTTATTATTGAATGAAAAAACAAATCGATGTTTTTTTTTAATATTTATTTGAAAAAAAAACTTATTTTTCATTTCATCAATTTTTTATGTATAGAAAATACTAGTTTTTTCATACATATATTTATTGAAATAAGATATTGTATATTTAAACCATAATAAAATATTAATTTGAGATGAATATATTAAAAGATAACTTATATGCTATTCCTTTTACATTCAACGATAACTGTAGTTTTGTAATCTATATATGAATAATCGTAGACACCATTGTACATCAGTTTTTTTACTTACATTTTCCATAATTAAAATATTGAGAGCAAAGTGCAAAAGAAAATAATAAATTCTATATGTTTCAAAGATATGAATTCAGATGATTCTGATTTATATTTCATAAGAATAGTAAAACTTTCTATTAATTATACTCTTTACTCCATATTTATCAAATATTATGCTAATGTGCACTTCATGAAAACTGTAATAAATCAAAACCGATACAGACACAAATAATCAATAAAGATTAAGATTATCTTTATCTTTATTCTTTATGGAATAAAGATAAAATAAATCTTTTTTTAAGATAAAGATAAAGAAAAAGTTACTTTATTGAAAAAATAAAGAATAAAGAAGTTTGTTTTTCTTGAAAATCTAAAATTTTATCGTTTCCGGATAGGTCACCAAATATTCTAAGAACACAGGCTAAAAAGATTCTGGAGCGAAGATGGGTGTGGGTATTTGTTTTCTTCTTATTCATCGTCCCCACCCTCATCAACATCAATCTTTGTTTTATTCTTTAATCATGAAACAGCATGGCTTTTGTGTCACAGGAATCATTCACAGAGAGAATGCAAAAAACTGATTGACGTGCATGCTTGAGAGTGTGGTTAGATATGAATGTGGGTAAGAATATTCTTTTCATTTTACATCCACACCCACGGCTGTCGTCACAATAATCGAAATGCGTCAAAAGTTGATTAGAATTCTCTGATAAACTTATCCTCACGTTTATCTTAACTACAACATGAATATTGTGTGGATAATTCATTTCTTTAACTTTTTTCTTTTTTTGTGTTTTTTTATTTCAATGCAATCGGTCGTTCCATCAGTAAAAATACACGTGGTCATTCAGAGCTTATTCATCCTTTTATGTTTTATTCGTGTTCGCTACTCCCATTTTCTTTTGTCTTTTTCGCAAACAGCAATATTACTTTACCTTAGAAACGTACAAACTGATGTAAGTAAAGCCATGTATTCATTGCTATTCTTTACCTAAACTAGCAGCTACTAGTGTAAAAATTGAGAGCTTTTTTCGTTTTCATCTTTCGATTGAAATGTTTCTGTTAAATTAGAGTTTTCTTCAGGAAGGACATTATTAGTTCCTAGTGCCATCTTATACATATTTTGTGTTTTGCAAAGAATCTACTAAATTGCATTATAAAAGTTTCTACCGTTATATAGGCATAGAAATGAAGATGAAGTGTATGTAAGGGTCTGTTTGTGATCTGTGGGAGTAGGTGTGAATGCGAGTATTGGTAGGGGTCTGAATGAAGCCACGAGTCTCATTTTCTATCACATCCAAACGCATGCCCTCGCGCATATCCACATTCACACTCCTCACCCACACCAAAACCTACCCCGCAGATCTTGTTTTACTGACGAAAAATATTAGAAATCGATGCAGTGAAAAAAATAAAGAAGCTAGTTAGTTTTTCTATATATCTCACAGACAAGTTTTATAAGGTCATAGGAAGCGAGCCAAACATCTAAATCAAACAAATGTGTCTCACTTCATATAGAAAAAACTAGCTAACCACACTACAGTTCTTATTTTGCCATCATCCAACCTGCCTTCTGCCCTTCTTCCACCAACAGGATAATCTTTCAAGGTTTATATGGGCGTACTATTTGTAATTTTTAAAGGCCTATTTGAACGTAGTATTGCAGTTTTTCAAGATCTAGCTGAATATGGTGGAATCATAAGAAGAAGCGAACATATACACGAAAAATAGTGGCTCACCTGATATAGAAAAATGACCCAACCAATGTCGAGTCTTTAATTTCATATAAGTTGAAATAATCTATATGAACATCCTAGCTATCGCAAAAACGATGAATCAAGCTAATTGTGCTTCAAATTGAACTCTTTTCTATCCAGCTTTTAATGACAATGTCAAAATGTGTATGACGCGAAGGGTCTAATCAATTCCAGAAATGAGCCGTATTTCCTATGATACCTCGTTTGTATCTTCGTTCTATATCCTTGAGAATTTGGCAAAGACCCTGCAAGGATTTCTTGTGTTTTTGGTTGCAGGAAGTGAGCAAAACATACAGGCATTTTCTGAAGATATAACATACTACCATTTCCACTTTATACTTTCTGAAAAAATTGTTTTTTGTTTGTGTTGTTGCACTTTTTTCCCGGACAAGAAACTTGTCCATCATTATAATTATATTCTCTTTGTTGGAAGAATCTTTTTTCAGTCATTTCTGCATTCTCCTTCCAGAAATAAGCAACTTATTTATTCATATTCTCAAACTCTTTCCCGGAAAAACTTATCCATCGTTATTCCTGCATTCTCATAGGCAGGCGTATTTTTCTTGCTCTCCTTCCTGAGGAAAACATATTTCTTTTTATTTCAGTCTTTTACGCCAAAAATCCTTGTCTGCCATCGTTCCTTCATTCTCAATATTGGAAGGAATATTTTTCGCTCATTGTTACATTTTCTTTTTCAGAAAAAAACTTATTCATTCTCGTTGTTAGACTCTTTCTCGGAAAAAAATTGTCTGTCATCGTTCTTACATCGTGCCAATATGAATCAAACTGGTAAGCCTCCAAGTGGTACCTCTCAACAATACAACAACAAATCTAAAACAGCTTCACCTCCTGGTACACCTGGTTATATGACTCTACGACAACCATCTCGTGAATTAACACGTGAAAATCCTGTTGAATTATTACGAAGAACGGCAAATGGTAGTAAAGAAGTACCTAATTCAAATAATACTTCAATGACAGATTCACGTAATAGTTCTCGTAATGTCGGTCGTGAACAATCACGTAATGCATCACGTGAATCAAGTTTAAATAAAGTATCGGCAACATCAGCATCAACAGCAAACAATTCATTTGATGAAGAAAAAACAACAACACGTGTACATGCATTAATTGGAGAATATACAGAATATTATTCTGATAATAATAATCGATTCGTTCTTAAAGCCGTAAAAGATTTATCTGATTTTTGTACATCTAATACAAATCAACAAGCAATTATTGTTCGAGAATTATTTACAAAGGTATTAGAAGGCAAACCACGTGCAAGAAAAGCTATTGGACATTTACTTGATATGACATTACAAAAAAATCTTATATCTGATCAAAGTTTTCTATCTGGTTTAAAAATGTTAATTGAAGTTGTACCAGATTATATAGTAGATATTTCACTTGTTTGGCAATATATTGGTGAAATTCTTGGAGCATTTATAAGTGGTTCATCATTAAATATATTATTGCTAAAATCTATTTTGCCATTAATACCAGATGAAGTATCTAAACAATTATTTCAAGATATTATTCGTTATGCAGTTGAATTTTCTTCTAAATCACGTGTACAAACAAATTGGCAATCTGTTAATATTTCATTAAATGATTTGTTTGAATCAAATTCCATTGATTCATCATTTCTTAATGAATATAATTGGTTATCAGATTCAACAGGATCAAATAAGGAAAATAATTTACCACGTGCTAATTCACAATTAGTTACATTATTTAAATCCGTTAATGATCAAGATTCAGCAGTACCTGATGCTGAAATAATAAAATATATTCGTGAAGAAATGAATTCTAAAGATAAATTTTATATTCGTACTATTGTTTTATCTTATTTGGAAACATGTTTAATCAATCGTGGACAACAAATTAAAATACAAGAAGATATTGCCAAAAAACGAATGACAGTTCTTAATGGTATTATTGAACATAAACCAGAAGCAGAACTTCAAGCTGTTTATGCTATTCAAAATTTTGTTAGTAAACTTAAACATCCACCAAAAATGGCTCAATTATTATTTGATATATTCTATGATGAAGAATGTGTGAGTGAAGATACATTTTATGAATGGTTAAATCAACCTGATCAATCCGAAATTGAAGGTAATTTTAACTAATATTTTTTTTTGTAATTATTATATTAATAAAAAATATTTTTTGTTTTTATAGAACATTCAATAGTAGCAGTATCAACAAAAGATTTCTTTGATTGGTTACAACAACGAGAAACTGAAGGAGAGGGCGATGAAGAATAAAATTGATTATATATGTTATCATACCGATAACCTGTTATTGTCATTTTTTTTCTGTCAGTCTCTTTATTTATTTTCTACTAGCTAAAGTTAAACAAGAAAAGCATACATATGAGTATGCAACATACATAATTGATGGTGGATTTTTTACTCCTTGTTTTTTTTCTCAGTTTCTATGTGTCTTATCCTTTCATATTGCACTTGGGGCTGTGACTCTTTCAAATTGGAGTATTGCGTTCTTTGTCATATTCATTCAAATGTGACTATTATAAAATACGATTTGTTGTTGCTTCTTTTTTGCTTTATCAACGATAAATACATTATAAAAGCAAAAAAAGATCTCTTCTGATCTAATATTAAATTATAGAATATCTGCAGCTTATATTAGTAGTTTGCACACTAACAAATACTATTATGAATTGGAAGAATGTATTCAACAATTCAGTACTATCTTGAGAATTAATTTTAGATGTTTATTAGTTTTTGTAGACAATATCTTTTTTGACTATTTATTGTATTATTATTTTGCAATAGATTTTTGAAAATAGACTATTGAAAATAATATGTAATATACAAATTAAGTTTAATATATTAATAGAAAGATGTACGTACTTGATTATTCTTTCATTTCATAAATATATTATATTAGACAAGATAGAACTATCATCACAGTAATCAGACATTTGAAAGTATTTCTCTTAGAATTTATTTCACTAATCATATGAAATTCAATATGAACTTCAATAATATGATTATAAAAAATTACTAACTTTTAATCATTCATTGTAATTTGCACGGCTATTTGTTTTGTCATCAAATATTAGAATACGTAAATGAATCCTTGTTAAGGGTATAGATCTGAAAGAGAACCACAATAGCAAAACCCACATCTGTTGTCGTTGTTTTCGATAATAGTATCATAATCGTGAAAATCAACATAAGTATATTTCTCTCTATATGTTGCATGAATTTAATTGTCACTAAGTGAACGTCTCGTTGCTCATTTATTCAAAAATAATCAAAATGTTCTTATAAAATTAATGGAGAATAAATTTATGATAGAATAAAAAAAAACATCCTTTAGTGGCATCATCATGAGTTTTCATAATAGAATTTTGTTGTGTTATATACTGGCGAATCGCACTGTTGATCTTAATAGTCATTATAAACTATGTAAAAAAGAATTTAATTTATACTAACTAGAAACATAACAACACTACGATACCAAAAATTCAATGTATGATATCGAGAAGTTTTTATTATTCAACTAAAATATGTGTTATTCTTCTCTTTATTCATTCATTCATTTTGTTTTTTTTATCTTTGTATTTTTACTAGCTAAATGTTTCTACCATTATTATTAATTTTTTAAAGCACTCCAAAACGAAGAAATTAAAAGTTTATTAATAAAGAAAAAAAACTGTATTTACATCTCATTCATAAAGTCAAACTAAAACACACACACACGCTTAATATATATATACATAGGAAAATATTTAAGAGTTTTTATGTTAAATGAATAAGCACTCGAAAAATCAATATACTAAATAAGTGTATCTAATTTTGAAATGATCATGTAGCGGAAGATTCAACTTTACTCTCCATCAGCCAATGATCACTAGGGCACTATTCGTAGGACCACCTAGATTGGATAACCAAAAACTGATGTTATAGCTTCCACCGATTACTGTTGCAAATGATTGGCTGAGATAATCCGAATATGTTACTGAGCCATCGTAGAAACTATAGCTGCCTGAATGAACACATGAAGTTGATATAGTACCGCTAGCACTAGCTCCATTTGGATTACAGTAAGTATAATAGGAAGTTAGTGGACTCGATTCAAAACCACCATCTTGCCACAGCTCTACTCCGTTGTACTGGACTGAAACATCATCTAGACACCAATAGTTGGGATCTTGACGAAGAGCCAGCATCATTGTTGTAGTAGTTGCTGTAGCAACAAATGTATATGTATAGTATGTATAAGAAAATATAGCCGCATCTTGAAGGTACAGCAGAACGGTGGTTGAGCCGCTCATTATTGCTGTGCAGGTGTTGTTTAAAACGGCTGAATCAAAATAAAATAAGATTATATTTGGAGAAAATTATAGCTTTCGTAAATGTTTCTATAGCTAATGCTAGTATCTCAATATACTCCAGACAAACTCTGTACAAAATATTTAAACGTTTTTCCTAAATAATATTTTAGACTTACCAGTTGGCACGGCAACAGTTGTCGTAGGTAAAACTGTTGTAGCTAGAGTTGTTGTTACAGTTGTCGTCGTTGCAATGGTTGTGGTTACAGTGGTCGTGGTTACAGGGGTAGTGGTTGCAATGGTTGTAGTTGCAATGGTCGTGGTTGCAACCGTCATGCTTGCAGTGGTCGTAGTTACAGTTGTCGTTGTAGTATCTTCATATAGTTATAAAAATACATATTCATCAATAATATGAAAAATTGTAGAGATCCGAGCGCATATCGAAATCTCTAAAGCAAAAGGCGCAGACTTTTTTTACTCTAAAGATAAATATCAGAGGAGCGCGTGTTCATTGAGTCCAAGCACTCTCCACTGAGAAAAAATGTTTGAAGGATGTCCATCAATAGACAATTTGTGATAACTGGCACAACTAATAGTTTTTGGTTGGTAGGCTGCTTCAAGCGGAATACAAGACTAAAAATCTTTTTCCACGGTCTACACTTTTTTCAACTGCTGAATATCCCTCCTCCTTCAAAAATTTCCAAGAACGCTTGTACATAATAGGTGCAATGTATTCATCTACAATGAGTCAGTGACTAATGTTGTTATTTATCTTCTACCTTGTGTTCGTGTAGCCAAAACTGCAGCTGCAATGCAACCTCCCACTAATAATGTCAGAAGAGCGCAGCACCATGGAAACCAAAACCAAAATCCACGTCTGAAAATGGGCAAAAATTCTATTTAACATAATAACTATTTAATCAAACTGATAATACTTGCCTTTTGCGCCATTTTCTACAACGTGATTTGTCTTCTTCCAAATCTTCCTCCTTGTCGGCGAATGCTTCCTCTTTCCTTTTAAAATTTGGATCATTAGATGTTATTAATGAAAGGAACGTTTGATTATTTCAGCGCACTCAAAAATAGCTTTAGTTAATCTAATGAAAAAGTCGAACATATCCTGAGGATTTTATTCCATATTCAATTGATGAGTTAAAATTAATAAATTCAAGTTTCTCAGATTATTATCGTGCCTACCATTTATTTAAAAAAAAACTATTGTCGATACTATTGGTAGTGAAATCTTGTAGAAACTCACGTCAACGTCGGTGTTGGTGACGGAGAAGATACCAGTTGTATGGATGATGATGAAGCCCATTGCGTAGATATTGCTGCAGCCAAGGGTGTCTGAGCATACGAGGCTACTTTTGGACGTACATTAATGTAGGTTATTTGCTGGTTTGTCTGAAATATAATGACCGACTTATATATAGTTACTCAAATTAATGTTATCTTACTGGTTTCGGCACATATAAGCCGTACGCTGCAGAACTAGCTGTTGGCATTTGATGAATGATGGCAATATTCTGAAATGAGCAAGAAAAAAATCAACTACTATTAATAATTGAACCGTACTTTTTTTTACATACAACACATTATTATTATTATTTCTTCTCCTTTTTAGGAATGAATAATTCTCTACGTCAGCAAAAATCCACCCACCATAAGAGAATCGATCAAAGTTTCATAAGTATCCTCCGTCACACCAGCCTTGAAAGGCACTTAGAGCAAAACAGCAATGCTGTTTATTTAAAAAAAAATAATTTATTTTGATAGTTTTGTTTTAGAAACAAAACTGTTCGATTTCTCTTTAACTACTAAGAGATTGTGCATGCACTGTATACAATTTCTGATTATTTTGTTCTTTCTTCGTATATTACTCTATATTTTGTCAATTGAGATTCTGATCTTGCGTATTATTTTTCTTTCTCTAATGGGCATGTATATAAGAATATACTTTGTATGAAAATAAAGTATAATTTCATCAGCACTAATACTTGTTTTTTATTAAAAATCCTTACAATTATTTCTACGAGATATCTCAAAAGTCATAATTACTTAATAAATGCGAGTAATTCCATGACTAAACAAGCTTAATCGTAAACAGTTTCTTTTTATCAAACGAAAAAACCGTCCAGAGTAATTTTCGACTTTGAGTCTTATGTTTTATCACATTATTTCGGTCTGCACCTTTTGCCATATATAGCGATTAATGTCTTTAGAATACCAGACAAATTTTACCACAAACAGATATTCTCTTTTATTTTCTGTATATAACCACCATTTCTGGAAGATGACAATTTCTTGAAACTGAAACTTTTCGGTTACTCTTAAAACATTAATCTTCTTAAGGCAAAACTTTCGAAAGCACAATTAGGTAGATCTTAATCCCGATTATTATGCGTAATAGTTAAGTCATGTTACAAAACCATTCGTAGTGATCCACATGATTATACTTTACATGAAAGCTTTGATAAAACGAGAAAAATGAAATAATTCTTTGCTGGCTTTGATCAGAATTCAATAATGATGTCAGAAAAAATCCTTATGAACCAAAAGAAAACAAAACTAGCAAAAACAAATGCATGACTATCAAAAGAAATTCATCGTTTTTAGCGCTTCAATAGAGTGTCAGCATTAGAGACATCAAAACTGATTATAAGGCCTTCCTTTTCTCTTGTTTACTGAAGGCATGCACCCAATTAGTTGTTCAGCAATAATAAGTAAAAACTGCAAATATGTCATTTCATCTTTTGCATGGTTCTTGTGATAGATGAATAAGCATTCGACAATACCACCTTCACAAAATGGGAAAATATTATGAGCTAGTTTCTATTTGACTTTTTGTCAACAGCATAATTTCGAACTCTTTGGTCAGCCCGATCATTTCGAATCGTTCCATAGGTGTAATCTTGAATCACTTGCGTATTTCTTGATTTGAGAGTGATTTTTGTTAGGTTAGACTTAATGTATATTGCTTTCCGGTCTATCCGTTTGAAAATTAAAATGAAAACTTTTGATAAAAATTGTACATCACCAGGTGCCGTATTGATGTGAGAGAGTCGCCGAAAAAAATATGATGAAATTTCATTGAGAGTCCTCTTGTAAATGATCTGATGACATGCTCATCTAAAGATATTTCTTTTCAATTGATTTACAGAAATAAATCTCGAAATTATATATATAACCGGTTGATACATTGATAAGTATCCGGACTGTGTAACAGTACTTTATTGGTTTTTCTTCTATATATTATTTTAAACGAACATCTTCCTTTAAACTTTGTCATCATTTCATCTATAGTCAATTGTTCTTCGAAATTGAGGGTGTGGGTGTTGTGTTCTCCTCTTACCTACACCCATACCATCCTTCTTGACTGGAAATAAAATACATTTTTTTTTAGAATTTTAATCTTGAAATGCTGCAGAAGTAGAAAACTTCTTTTCCGTTTATCTTTCATTCAAGAAAAAAATATATCAAGTTTAATAGTAAACAGGAGCGAACATTGTTTTGTACTAATTCGAAAATGTATTTCTTTCAATGCCTCATATCTGATCTTGTGTATTTCATTGAATCGTTTTCTCTCACTATTCCTATTACTTTACAGTATGATTCCAATTAAAAATAAAAAAATCTACTATTTCATCTATAATCTCAAAGTTTTTCAACATAACGTTATAAATGTTTAGTATGTATCAACCGTCTAATTAATTAACTAACCGGTGCCTCACAAAAAATATGCTTCTCAATTTCTTCTTCTCTTAAGATTTGTCTTGCAATGTTCTTCAAAATAATATATATTTTTCATGTATACAATTTTCTATGAGACGCTGTTGAAATTTGAATTGATGGAAATAACATTAGAATACTGAGTAACTCATATAACATCGGATGTCCGTTTTATAATCAAAATTCAATTTCTATGAAAGAACAACAATTTCCAACTTAAATATATTGACAAGCATTTCTATATCAATGCTTTATTAATTCCAAACGTTTGACATTTTATGATCGAATAAAAAATTACATGAAGATAGATAAATTTTTTGTAGATGTACGTCAATATACAATTAAAAAGATATTATTTATATGATGAGCGAGAATATAAAAAACTTCTTTTTTTTGTATTACAAGAAGAAAAAATAGTGTTAACAGTCAGCGGATAAATTATTCATTGAAAACTTTTGTATATGAAAATGATGAATAACATCAAAATTTGATGATTCAACACTCAAAAAATATGTAGCACTCTAATTACCTATGTGAATAGAAAAACAAAACGGAAATGAGAGTCGCATGTTTTCTATTTTCTTTTGAGAG
Source organism: Adineta steineri (assembly GCA_905250115.1). Lineage (NCBI taxonomy): Eukaryota > Metazoa > Rotifera > Eurotatoria > Adinetida > Adinetidae > Adineta > Adineta steineri. The sequence goes on along the minus strand of CAJNOI010000326.1, from coordinate 31,292 downwards.
AAAAATATGAAAAAGATTCTATTCTATATGTCAGAACTTGTCTTCTCAAAAGAGACATCGATTCATCTATCAGCAACTGCCAACAAATGCATTAGATTTTCTAAAGATATCAAAATATGCTTTCTGAATTATTTTATCAGATAAATTTTTCAATTTCTATTATCGCTTCACTTGTTGGTATTATATTTAATTTCTTACTTACTTTTATTATTGTAAATCATCGAAAATGTCACACTATACATAATTTACTCGTATGTGATTTATCTATATCATCAATACTGTATTTAATTATACATCTTATTGGATGTTATTATGGTATTCGTAATGATTGGTATTCTTATCAACCATTCTGTACTTTACGTATGTATTTAATAACAACAACAGTTGCTGCTATAACTTATTCATTTTTAATTCAAGCAATTAGTCGATTATTTTTTTCAATTTTTTATACTCATACATTTTTATTGAGTTGGCGTACACATTATATTTTAATAATTATTAAATGGTTAGCAAGTTTTTTAGTAGCTATTCGACTACTTTTTATTGAAGATAGTTTTGAAGTTGTAGAAGAACATCGAATGTGCGGAATTAAAACACATAAATTGCCTGTGGCATCATATTCTATTATTCTTTTATATATTTTTCCAAAAGTTTTTGTGTTAATTGTTTATGGTTTAATTCTTCATCAAGTTTGTCAATCGACACATCGAGTTGGATCAAATAGAATTATAAAGATCACTGCTGCTTGTATTTCATTAAATTTTGTTCGAAAAAATTTAATCGTACTGAGAAATATGTTAATTATTTTGAACTTTCTTATTTGTGGTGGTGCACCTTATCTAGTTCTTATACTTTGGGATTTAATAGAAAATGGAATGGCACCAAGAGAATTATATTTTGTATCAGTTAATTCAGTGATAGTAGCTATTGCAATGTTGCCAATATTCTTATTTTATAAGAATAAAAGAGTGAGAAATGAAGCATTTAAATATTTGTTTAAAGATTATGTACGTATAGACTAATGAAAGATCGAATATTTTACTTTTATGTTAAATTTGTTATTTTATGTTTGTATTAAGAGTTGAAGAATAAAACTAATTATCTAAAAACTTTTGTTTTGAGAATGTTCCATGAATGTATATGATTTCATAGAATAATATTTTCCTATTACTATCAGAAAGAAAATTTCTATTTCTATAAATTGTTTTTCTTTTGTCATGAACTGAAATTTATCAGGTTTAATAGTTCTAGGTGCTCTAAGTGTCTTCCTCTTGTCAAGAAAAAGCAAATAAAGATTTCCGATATGAGCAGGTGTGAGAGTATGGGTGTGCCTAAGCATATTTTGTTATCAGACACATACTCACACTAACTCACATTCTCAAAATAGTTTCCATTAATTTTTTTCTGCAGATATATTATGCCATCGGACGCGATCCTTTATGAGATCAAAACATTTTTTTAGTATCAGTTCGAGAGACTCATGTGAAGTTTCATAGAAAATATACTGAATTCTTTCTTTTTGCATATCTCAGCACTTCTGCTCGATTTTACTACAGAAAATAAAGCCACATGAGCAGCACACAACAGACAAACAAAGAAGAAATGTGAATAATGTTGCACAGAATATAGTTTGTGTAAAATTGACATAGTTTCTTCTAAGCTTTATCACTTAGTCTAATAGACACATCAAGTATTGCACAACATTTCTTCACGAATCTCGATTATCTCTAATTGGTAGAAGTACAGAACAGCAGTCGTTTTATATGTTTGTATTATCTGTTATCATTCAACATGTTGTCATTTCAATTGATGATAATCCAAAGCGAACTATAAGTGTTCAATCTCTCTTTCCAAACATGATTTTCAAATGCAACAATGCATCGACTGATTTATAATAAGAAGCAAACAAATAAACAATGTCTTTTGTATTTATTATAACATAGTCATGTCATTGAAGTTCACAATATTTTTGATGTTAAGTCATTGAAACTGAATGGCCTGATTACGGACGGGTACGCCGTTGAGTACGAATGATAGATTGTTTAAACGCTTTCATATATGATTTTGAAGGAAAAACAAAGATAAGAAAGATCAACATCGAAGGAGTGAACGAAATGAAATATGCTCCAAGATACAACCACAAGTTCTCAGATGTTTTCGCACAACCAGGAAGTAATGAAATGATGAGGCGAGGTATTGACAAAATGAGTAAAACTATTGGACTAATGATCAATTGTTTATGTTCGCGAAATTGTAGCTGAACATGTTCTTTAAAACTTTGGTTAGTTCGTGCCATTGATCGTTGTCGAGCACCTCCAAAGATGATGAACAATGCCGAGAAAAGATTAACAATAAATGGACCAACAAGATGAAAAAATAGAACGGCTGTATTGTAATCTTGGACTGAAGGAGAATAATGAGTGATACATGATACATATCGCTTGATTGTGTCTTCATTAGTCTTATTCGTATTTGTCGTATCTGGTGCTGTTTCATATTCGAATAATCTACGAAATGCGAGCTCATGAATAAGTGTCCCAAGAATACAGAGTGGTAAAATAAGAATTGTTCGTCGAGCAGTAGATTTGCTCTTTTTCTTATCAAATTTTACTCCTTTAAGAATAAGTGCTGCTCGTTCAACTGCTACACAAGCATTAAGCCAACCATCCAAGTAGAGAAAAAGTTTTAGAATCGGTTCAATGGATGCACAACCTCCACGAAGAACAGAGAGACTAGTGGATACATTGATATGAGTAAGAACAACAAACCAGAATTTAATTATGAACATAGTAATTGCCAAAAGAGAAGTAATTGATGATGCCAATAGATACATTCCACATCCAACTTGTTGAGAATCTTTATTTTGGAATGTAATAAAAGAAAGAATACTATTGATTAATCCTGCAACAAACATAATTATTGTTAAAGCCGCACTTAATTTAATTGAAAATGATTGATTATTCAACACTGTATTTGGTTTAAGTTCGTCGCGTAGAATATCATCAAGTGTCAAACCAATTCCTTTGATGTAAAAGTTACATTGATCACCAATCACACAACTACTGAGTTCTGGACCTAAAATATTGGATATATTGTGGTAAGAGAGTAATGAAGAAATTCAGTTTCGGCAATCTACTTGTTTCTCAAATGAAAAGGTTTCCCAGTGTATTGAAATATCTACACATTTTACCACTGATTTCGAGAAATAGAAAAAATTATGGAAGAAAGTTTTACTTTTGCAAGATTTCGAGTCTTCGAAAACTCCACATCCTTAGAGATTTAAAAGACTGTAAGTATGAACATCCAAAATATGGAATATATATTGAAAATTCACGCTAAGCAGATGTCTTTTCTAACTGATCAATCGACTCACAGATTTTGAAAACTATTTAATTCAATAACTCGATAGATCTTTTTTCAAAACCTAAAATAGCATATGCGCACTAATCAAAAAATAGTACAAGAAATCTTCTTTTCACGTTTTTTACACCATTATATATTTGTTATTGAAAAATTCATGTAAATACTTACTGAAAGGACTAAGGCTGATATTGTTTGGTCCAGAGATAAAAACAGAGAAGTTGCCAATAATCTTAGGATCTTGTGTTGTCACAACTAATATGTATCGAGTGTTGATCTCGAGATCGATGATTAATTTGAATTGTTCATTATTACATTTGCCGCCATGTGACAGGAGTAAATTCTCGGATGGTTTTAGAGGATTGAAATTATTTTGATAGATATATCCATATGCGTTAATATTATTTTCACTCCAAAGAACATACAAACCTGTTGTATTAACATAAATTTGTGAAGTTTCATAATGACATTGTGGTACTTGACAATCTCGATAATATGTTGGGCTATCATCAGTTAGTTGTGATGAGTATTTTAACTGGATATTTACTGGGATACCTGTTCAACAAAATAAGTAAAATAATTTCTAGAATTTTGATACTATTACAAATTTGTGTCTTTCACGTTCTATTCAGAAAATATTTATTGACTAATAAAAAAACAGAAATAGTTAGATAACTATCTGCCCATGAAACTATTATCTGACATCGGCATAAGCGAAATCTTTGAGATTTTCTATGAAGATTCATTTTTACAAATAGAGGTTAGTAAAAATGTACCAAATCCATATTCGCCAGGTGAGTATTCTGAGATCAGTAGGCCACAGAAACCTAAAAGTGCTGAGCTACAGCAAGATACTCTTTGGATTTTTACCATTTGACTGTCAAATATTTCCAAACATCTTATTGACTATTCTTTCTAGAGCATTTTTCATTTGATATTTGTGGAACCTGAGCAGTATTCACCTGCTACGATAGTGTTAGAAAAATATATGAGTAGATATTCTACTGGAAAATGTCTTAATATCAGATAGAATGAGTTCAGTGTATTCTCTTGATATAGAATAAAAAATGGAACTGAATGCAGAAGATATATGATATATTTTATATGAATTATTCAATATATAATACAAATATCTATATACTTACTAAGACACTCGAGAGAGACTTTGTTGTTACCCAATACAACGATCGAGAATTCTCCAGTTTCTTTTGAATCAGATGTTGTCACAACCAATACGTATATCGTGCCAACATCTAGATGAATATCAACTTTGAATTGATCAACAGAACTTCTGTCGCTATCGTCATCTGTTTTAAGCAAATTCTCTGAGGGAACAAGTGGATTAAATTTATTTTCGTAAATAGATCCATATGAGTCGATGTTACCACTACTACGAAAAGTGTAGTAACCAGTTTCAATCACCTTCACTTGAATGGATTCATAATACAAATTTTGTTTGTCACACTCTCGGTAATAAATCTGATTGTTCTTAGTCAATGACGATGGGTACATATTTTGGAAAACCGAGGAAGTTTTATCTAAATAAACAATAAAATCAGCTAAAGTTTATCGTAAGTACACAGAAGTACAATTCATTTTTAATAGGATTTTTTTACTTTAAATATACGCCCTGACTTATTGAATTAGTAATTTGCATTCAAAAAGTTAAAAAAACTATTTCTTAATCACAAAGTATTTGAAATAAATTGAATTTAGTCCATAATATTGTTTATTTTTCGATATTTTTGAAAAAAGAAAACATTATGTAGGTCGAACAGTATCGAAGAGAATGTAGTCTAATTCTTTGATCGATATACACAGCAATGCTTGACTTTTACATGAAACTTAAAAATTCGAAACAGAATCTGTCAGATGAAGAGTGAGAGAGGGAAACTTCGAAATCATTAGATTTAACAGAGGATTTTTTTCGCACTCGATCAAATAAAACATATTGTTCATGTTGATCAGATAGTTTCTAAATAACACGTACGTTCTATGTTTTGTTCCTTTAATAACAATCAAAATCTTCGATGATTTTTCTGATCTGATAGCTATATCTTCATATCTTGAGGGTGAGAATGTTTAAAAGAAGAACAACTATAATCAATTGAAATTTCTTATCTCAAATAAACTTACTAAATTTATAATGAAATCCTTAAATTAATCAATTATTTCATTTACACAATTTTATTCTTTTCGATCAAAGAATTTTCATGTACAGTATTTTCTTTTGCTTCGAACCTTAGTTTCTTCTAAGGAAAACTATACAACTTTTCACTATCAACATTCACATCACATCATCTCATTCGATTATACTTCAACTTACCACAAGACTTTTTTAAATGTTTAAATTTTTGAACTCGATGATTTGATGTATCAGTAACAAATATGTTTCTATAACGATCAAAAGTAAAGCTAAATGGGCTAGATAATTGATTGGATTGCGAGCCCACGCCATAACATCCAACTAAACATCGAAAACCATTCAAGCTTGAACCAACAATGCGATGATTATTTTGATCTATAATGAATAAATACTTCTCAGCATCTAATATAATTGCAGTAGGATAGTTAAGTTCAATTGTTTCAGGCAGTGTATCTCTTCCAGCCACTGTGTTGCCATTTGATTTTCCAGACTGAAACAATTGAACTCGATGATTGAAACAATCTGCCACATATAAATCAAAATTCACATCGACAAAGATTCCACTAGGTTCAGCCAGTTCATCTAACCTATCTCCGGAAATACCTGTTCCAGCAGCGATGAGGTTTGAAGCCATCACAGAATCATTCAATGATTTTTTCACAACTTGATGATAGTCAGGCATTGAACAATAAAGAGTATCATTGATATCGACAAACAAACCATGACATGATGAGTTGACATTCATCACCGTGACAAAGGTATTTGTTTCTGCACTCCATCTCTGTACTTCACCATTCTTCTCACCATCATCAATATAAATATCACCATTTGATGTCACAAAGAGAGAATTGGGTTTTGTAAAATTACCATAGATGATCTCTGTTGGATTGTCACTCTCTTCATCCCACATTATAATTGCGCTGTTTTCTTGATTAGTAATATAGATTCTGTTGTTTGTGTTTACAAAAATGGCGCGAGGAGTTCGGCCAACAATCGATTGATTAGCAAAGGTAATTCCATCGGAATACCAAATGGCCCCTGAACAAAACTTTAGCTGATTGAATGAAAGAGCTAAAAACAAGAAAAACAGAAAGAATACTAGAGAAGAACTATAAACGTAATGAAATTGTTAATTATTATATTCCTAGAAGAAAACTAAAGTTTCTTCAAAGAAATTTTTGATTACGAAGATATTTATGAATGTTTGTTAAAATTGATTTGGAGAATAAATTCTATTAATTTCCATATGAAATATGAATTGTTATGTTGTTAAAATATTTTTGTTTACAACATCGATATAGATCTTTTTGGATAGAAAATTCTCCTATTACTTTCTGTTGAGAAATCTAGTGGAAGTACTGAATAGATTGTATCAAAGAAAATAGTTGAACAAAAGAAATTATTTATCTAAGGAAAAATAATCAAGAGAAAATAAGAAATTTTTATCAATCAAATTTCTTTCTTTGCTATTTTCAACGTTTCCTTCGCCTTTCTCCAGTGAATTTTAATTATTACGCTGATTTTTTTAAAATAATTCTGCAGATATTCCATTGCAGATCTTTCTCTTCGAAATATTTACTTAAACTCAAATTTCAATTTTCAAAACATTTATTCAAAGTTTCTCAAACTTTTTTCTGATAAATGCTTAAAGTTAATTTAGAGAAGAAATCAGAGGGAAAAGATAAATGTCCCTACGTCATCTCAGTTGTCTATATTAATGGGAATATAACTTGATTTATCTTAGTAAATTTCATTAAAAAATGAAAAATAGTGTCATTACACGTCATATCGATACCGAATGAAAAGAAAAGAAAAATGAGACAAAAAATAAGATTTATTATGATCCTCAAAAGTTCTTCTTTTCTCTTTATAGACATTTTTCATATACATTCTTGCTCGAAGATATTTTATCTCAAGAAACTTGAAAGATTCATCAAAGATCACACATAATATTGTCTCTATTCAATCTAAATAAAACAAATCTTGCTTTGTAATTTTGATAGTATTTTATAGATTTTAATGTTTTTCCTATGAAGTAAAAAAGAAATCATTCTGTTGAAACAAAACCAATCATTAACTACACATCTTGAAGAAAAAAGTAAAATAAATACTTGTACAGTTAACAAATATTTTATTAATCAGACAAAACGTTTTCTCATTGAAGTTTAGAAATGTAAAAAAAACTCTGTTTATTGACTTATGTAAAATATTCATTTAAGAACCAACTAGAATATATTCGATAGAAAATCAATTTTTCTTATTGATCATCTCAAATAAGTGAATTTCATTAAACAAATAAATATTTTTATTCAAAATCAGCTCAATAGATTTTATTTGTTTTATCAAATAAAAAACTTTTTTCTGCTATAGAAAATATTCTTTGTTTACAATTATAGAAATATTAACACGTATATCTGTTATTGACGATTATATATATCACAATATCGATTCCCTTCAATTATTCATTATTACTCTCTGGAATTAAATATTATGATAATTATTGAAAGAACAAATTACCAATCAAACATTTCTTTATGAGAAATTTCATTCTATAATATTTCGTATTGAAATTTATCTCTCTCAAAGAGAAACAATGACTAAGTTCACTTTTTCGCATAAGAAACAAGAAAAATTAGTTGTTAGAACTGTCACATTTTATTTGTTTTTTTCTTGAATCAAAACATATTGAAATATGAAATATGAAGCAGAGATGGGCACGGTTCGGTTCATGGACCGAACCGAACCGAACCGAGCCGAACCGAGCGGTTCAAACCGACACTTATCAAGATGATGTCGGTTTCGGTTCGGTTGAAATTTTGAGCACATCGGTTCGGTTCGGTTAGAATTTTGAAAAACATGAACCGCGCCCATCTTTGATCTATATTATCGTCTGTCGACATATACGCACAATAAGAAATGAAAAAGAAGATGTCGTACATGTTACAGTGTCATCGAGATATATCTTTTATTTTTCTTTTCTTTGTCTCTCTCTTCCTATCTCGTACAGACGAAATAGATGATCATGTATGTCGTCTATACGAGATAGGAAAGAGAGAGAGAGAAAAAGAAAAGAAAAAAAGATATATCTCAATGGCGCTATAACACCTACGTAGTAATGAAAACATTATTATATTTTCTCGTCCATGTCGTCAAAGAAAATTCAGGCGTAAATAAACGAATTTTAATTCAAACGAAGAAAATCAACTAGATTGTTTTATATTATTAGTTGTTGAACATAAAATCTATCGAACATGAATATTTCTCCTGTTTCAAATATCCATAATACTATTGAACTTGATTCTTCTTCTGATTCGAATGATGATCATCGATCGACTTCATCTTCTACTGCATTATATTCATCGACTCATTCATTAACTAATTCCGATTCTCCACAATCACTCTCTGCAGAAAATATTGCTTCGAAACTTAAAGTTAATAAAAAAGAATGGACAGTTATCGATGTAAAAGATAAAAAAAGCTAATTGTTGGCGTTGTTTTAGTATTCCTGCACAAAGCGTTGATCGAAAAATTAAAGAAATTTCTAATACATTTATGTCGTGTAAATATTGTTATGGAGCATTCGTATTCATCCAGCACAAAAAATATGAATAAACATATAGATATTTGCGATGGTCATAATCTTAAACAAAGTCGTTGTACGATTTACCTTTAAATAGTTTACTATTTTGAAAGTGATATAGATAAAAGTATAGAAGATTAATAAACCTTATGTTAATATACATTTCAGTCGAGATTATCTGTCAAAATAACACGAATGAATCCCAAACAATATTAAAGTATTTTATCTATGAATTAATAAATGTTTGAATCATGTGATTCGATTCGGTTCGGTTCGGGTCGGTTCTTTTTATAGTAGATTCGGTTCGGTCCGGTTTGGTTTAGCGTTTTTGATTTTTCCCTATCTTCGGTTCGGCTTACTTTTTCAGATATCGGTTTCGGTTCGGTTACAATTTTGAAAAACACGAACCGCGCCCATCTTTGATATGAAGTCAAATCCTAGAATAATTTATACTAAAACTATAACGACAAAGATATGAACAGATTTTATTTCGATAAAAACTGTTTGATTGATAAAATATTCTTTCAAACATATGAAATGAAACATGAAAGTCCTTTCTATCATCCCATTGAGGACACAGCTTTTTCTTTCTTTATTTTTTAATCTGAACAATTCACTTCATTAAACACATTGGTTTAATTAACCTTTCTCAACCATTTTTGGTTTCTTTCGCTTTTTATATTGAAATATCTTCATTAACTTCTATTACTTATCTGTTCACATCTCATCATTTTCTTCAAGTTTTCTTCAACTTACCAAAAGAATCTTTCATTAATAAAAATTTTTGAATTCGATGATTTGATGTATCAGTAACAAATATGTTCCCAGAACCATCGAAACTCAAACTGGATGGTCCATCCAATTGATTAGATTGTGGACCCTTTGCATAACATCCAACTAAACATCGAAAACCATTCAAACCTGAACCAACAATGCGATTCTTGTAGTAATCTGCAATGAATAAATATTTCTCAGCATCTAATATAATTGCACTTGGACAATAAAGTGTAATTGTTTCTTTTAGTGATGTACTTCCAGCTACTGTTATGCCATTTGATTTTCCAGACTGAAACAATTGAACTCGATGATTGAAACAATCTGCCACATATAAATCAAAATTCACATCGACAAAGATTCCATCAGGACTACTGAGCTGATTCGAGCCATCTCCTTCAATACATGTTCCAGCAGCAACACGATTTCCAGTCATTACAGCATCATTTAATGATCTTTTCAATACTTGATGATGCTCGTACATTGAACAATAAAGAGTATCATTGATATCGACAAACAAACCATGACATGATGAGTTGACATTCATCACCGTGACAAAGGTATTTGTTTCTGCACTCCATCTCTGTACTTCACCATTCTTCTCACCATCATCAATATAAATATCACCATTTGATGTCACAAAGAGAGATCGGGGTTCTGTGAAATTACCGTGAATGGTTTTTGTTGGATTGACACTATCTTCTTGCCACATTAGAATTCTGCTATTTTGTCGATTAGCAACATAGATTGTGTTGTTTGTGTTCACAAAAATGTCTGTAGGATATATACCAACAATCGATTGATTAGCAAAAGTAATTCCATTGGAATTCCAAATAGGTGTTGGAGAAAACTTTGGTTGATTGAATGAAAGAGCTAAAACGAGAAAAATATAAAAAATATTAGACAGGTACTGTAAACGAAATGAAATTGTTAATTTATGTTTTTTCTTGAAAAAATTCATTCAGATTAAGTTTGAAAACATTTCTATGGTTGTTGTTTTATTTTCTCGAATGATTTGCAAATATGAACCAAGAGAAGGCTGAATTCATCGAAGAAGATCAACTTTATTTATTGATTATTTTGTTGCGAAAGAAAAATAATTATTTTCAATCCTTGAAAAGATATGATTATCATTGAGGACAAAAGAATAATGAAATAAACTTTTTTATTTGTTCAACGAAAATGAATTCGATGGAGGAAGAAAGAATTGTTTAGGATGAGAATGACTTTATTGAAATTAATTGAGATCTAAACAAAATGCTTTTGAAATTCAAAATCAATTCTCATTTTCATATCAAAAACATTGTGAATTTATTGATATTGAATCATTTCAATTGAATCTAATATATGAAAGGAAGGAAATGATTCTCTTGCTAATCTAAAATTAAATAATAATTCGAAGAAATTATTTAACAAAAATATTTTAAGATAAAAATAAAGCGAAAATATGCTTTGTTTTCTTATCAATAGTATATTTTTGTTTCTTTTGAAATTCTCATCAAATTAAATAATAGAAAGGGCGTGGGTGATATGTAGAATCATGTTCCGTTCATTCATGTCGACACCAACACCAACCAACCCACGTTCACACCGACACCTACGCCCATACCCACCCACATCCACACCGACACCGACACCTACACCCACACCGACACCTACGCCCACACCCACCCACATCCACACCCACGTCCACACCCACATCCACACCGACACCTACGCCCACACCCACCCACACCCACATCCACACCCATGTGCACACCGACACCTACACCCACACCCAATTTTAGATACAAAATTAAAAGCTTCACTTTGGTTTTCACTATCAAATAAATGCCATGTCTAGAAACAGTCGGTCATTCTATTCGTTCTTTTGAATAAAATATTCAAAGATTTCTCCAATGTGACACACATATGATTCATATTTCATCACTAATAGTTATGTCAACATTTTATGATTTCAATGCAGTTTAACAATAAAATGAATCGCTGGAGAGAGATGCATTCTCTAAATGAATTAGATTGGAGTATAGAAGGGATGAGAACCATCACTTTTGAATGTATAACAGAAATTCCTGTCAAATTCTATAATCTATTATTTCACTCCCCTCTGTTCAACTAAAACTCTAATGAATAATGTCATTTGTACAATTACTAATCTTCAGTATGTGATAAATAAAAGTATTTACCTGATGTTTCATTGTTGAGAAGGAACATAAGAGTAATGAGAAATACGTAGATATTCCACATCATTCAACAAGATTTGTTTTTGATAAATTAGTTAACTAATAAAATAATCTTCTCCTTCTGCTTTGTCTTCGATGAAAACAAAATGACACTGGTTGCAGATTTTCTCTCTAGTTATATATCTCTCTTTTTCTCACATTTATTTCTTCCAAGATAACACAAAGAGAAAAAATTAGTGTTCTAGAGAAGGTTTCGTCGTAAGTAAGATAAAAAATTAATGATTCAATTTAATATTTTCCGTTGGATTTCATTGCTTCCCAAAGCATAAAATGAAATTTAAATTGGAAATTATCCTTTTCTTTTTTTCAATTTTATAGAAAAATCTATGATTTTAGTGAAGAAGAACATGATAAAGAAAGAGAAGAATTGATCAATATTGATGTCAATCATCAGACATGTTTTTAATGAAAATACGATATTAAAAATCATCATCAATAAATAAATCATGGTTAGTTTGATATATTTTTATTTGAACCTGTCAAATAATTTGCTTTGTCAGGACTCAATTTTAATAACGTTTTTTGGTTCTCTATGAAGTAAGTATTTTTGTATCAGATATATAAAAAGCAGAATTGTTCATCGCATTACGATGTATTTTTCTGAAGAGCAGCAAAAAGATGCATAAATTCAGTTCTAAATTTAATATATGCAAGATCAACACTCTGAAAATAAACGGATCTCATCAATTAGGAGTAAAAGTTCTATCCACAAATAATCAAAGTCATGAAAGTCAGATGAATTAACTAATATTCATTGCAATCCAGCAGCGACGAATTGCCAATCATGATAGATATCTGTAATTTAAATTGATTTTTCAACTAGAGATCAAAAACGAATCAGTGTTGTGGGTGTGAGTGTTTTGTTCTTCTCTTACCCACACCCACCCTTGGACGATGTGATTTTCGACGAAGAGGCTATATACCGAGCAGAATAAATCGTTTCCTACGTCTTTTTTCATATTGTTGTTTCACGATTGTATTTTTCTTCTGAGTGAATTGATTTTAACAGTTCTTTACTATTTCAGATATTTTTTATTCTAATTTTGAATTCCACATTCATTAGGATCATTTTTCATTCTATTCTTACTATCACATCATCAAAATTTTATGTGACTGAAACTTCATTCATAATTAGTTCTTTAAACTCATTATTTATCGCCCTATATCAGTACCGGAACCGGATCAGTTGTAAAAAAAATCAATCGGCCGGTAGAGATAGACATTTCACGGGTTGAAATTTGTCGAAAGTCTTCTTTGTTGATTCTGCTTCTCACCATCAAAAACTAAGATACCACATAAATTTCTGGTAGAGTTGGTAAAAAAGGGAACAAAGCATAGGTTATTGAATTACCTGTTGTGAGAATCATTTTAAAAAGATATTTTTTTGTTGGATGTCTCATACATGCCATTCGAAACTGCACTCTCGCACAAAAGTCTTTCCCTTCTTTATTTCTGGGCTATCATACTTTGTATAAAATTTATTGCCAAGTAGAGATATAACTTGAGAGTTTTATTTCAATATGATATACAAATCACAATACAATAAAACTCTCAGATCATATCTCTACTTGGCAATAAATTTTGAACAAAGTATGATAGCACAGAAATAAAGAGGTAAGAAAGACTTTTGTCCACGAGTATCTTATATTTGGATCCATTTTTCTATAGGAATTGTTTTTCAAAAGAATTTGAGATTTTTTCGCTGTTTTTTTGTCTGTTTCATCTGAATTTTTTCGGTACAACATGTGATTTCAATCGATTAGTTTACCGACGAGGCTAGTTTATCATTTCGTAACCGACTCTCGGTACTGATCCATATTATGTTGCAAAAAATAATTATTCTTAGGAACAAAAGTGAAAACGATTAAAATACTCGAAAGAAGTCGAAGTCTTCGAAATATTTCATTTTACAAAAAATATAGAAGTATCGTATAAATACACAGTACAAAATCGGATTTTGTAAACCGGAACTTGTATTTTTTCAAAAATAAAATTCTATTATGCTAATACGGTCCTCATGACAATTCTAATAAATCAAAGCCGATATAAATACAAATAATCATACACTGAAACTGTACCCGGGCAGACAAGGAACGAAAAATACGGCGTTTCTACGCGTAAAAATGTGCACCTTTTACGCTTGAAGAAAAATTCTTTTTTTGTAGAAAAAGTCGAGCTGCTAACAACAAAGGATGTGTCCATCATTTTGCTTTCAAAAATGTTTTTTTTCGTCGCGTTAAAAGCGCACATTTTTACGGGTAGAAACGCCGTATTTTTTATATTTTTTTTTGAAATCAAAATGTTGCTCTGGCAGATCAATGTTGCCACTGCTCCGCACAATTTCGTCATCGCAACATGTATTTAATCGGTGGAGATTATTTACCTCTTGGTAAGTTTGTAATAAGTAACTTTTCTTCATAACATGTGGTGTACGGCATCTACTGTGTCTTTATAGGTATTGTATTGAAAAAAACACAAGAAAAAATAAAATTTGTAAAGACAAAACATATATTGTGCATTCGATACTATCGAGAAAAGCGCTGTTTGTTAATTTTATTTTTCTAGATCAATAACAACCATGAAACTTTTTCTTGATATATTTACCGGTGATGAATTATGCAGCGATTCATATCCAATGAAACTTGTTGACGACGTTTACTATGAAGTTGAAGGCAAAAATATCTCAGAAAGTAACGACATTGATGATTCATTTATCGGTGGTAATAAAGCCCCTGAAGACAGTGAAGCGGCTACCGATGAAGGTGGTGTTTCATCATCAACAGTAACTGGTATTAATGTCATTTTAACTCATAAATTAGTAGAAACACCATTCGATAAAGCAGGTTTCAAAGATTGGTTAAGACAATATTCAAAAAAACTTAAACAATATCTTGAAGAAAATGCACCTGATCGTGTACAACCTTTTCAAGCAGGTATGACCAAACTGGCCAAAGAAATTTTATCAAAATTCGATGAATATACCTTTTATCTTGGTGAAAAGATGGATCCTGATGGTATGATTGTTCTTCAATATTATCGGGAAGATGGTTCAACACCTATCTTCATCTACTTTAAAGATGGTCTCCGAGAAGAAAAATACTAAATAAAAGCAACTTAATTAACATTGTTTTCTAATTATCATCATCTTTCTTTTTCTCACATTATGGCTTGATTTTCTTTTGTTCAAACGATTTTCATTAAAATATAAATGATTAATATCTGTTTTCTTTGTCATTGTTGAACAGTATGAAGAAAAATATAAGGAAATAAACTAAAAATTTCTAAAGAAACAAAAAAGATCCCATCCGATCAGATACATGTTGCGATGACGAAATTGTGCGGATTAGTGATACCACTGATCTGCCAGAGCAACATTATTATTTCAAAAACAATAAAAAATAGCTGATAAGATATTTACGTAATTTTCATAGTTCTTTTGAAAGAAACTGAACTGTGTCACCAGTTTTTTGAAAAGAACTGAACTGTATCAACAGTTCTTTGAATAGAACTGCACTGTGCCATCAGTTCTTTGAAAGAAACTGAACTGGTAGTTCTATTGACCAGTTGATCCGAACTTGGAACTACGAACAGTCCTATCCCTAAGTATGCATACTAACGAATAACTTCATAGTATATGATGAGAATTATTTTTCAGATGTTTATCAGTCTTTGTGAACAATAATAATTATATAATAACACACCATCAACACGAATTAAATTTATTACATTCATAAGAAAAATAACGTTGTTATTCTTGCATCTTGTCGATATATTCTTTTTTTCTTTCAATCATCGGGATTATGTCAGACAAAACAAAACTAACATCATCGTGAGGATGTGTGTGTTAGAAAATGTTAACTGAGACAGTTATTCTAATTTGCAAAAGAAAGCAATTGAACTAAAAAAATTTGATTCGATTCCAAATACTTTCTTTTTTGTAAATATAAGATAGCTCATTTTTCCAGATACATTTTTAAATTGTGTATTTCATTTAGGATTATTTTTCGTCGTAGATTTTGCTTTAAATAATTCCATCAATTTTTAATTAATGTAAAATTAAAAATTTCTTCTGTATTTTGAATTTTTTTATTTTATTTCTACCTTCATGGACTGTTTTCTCCTAAAATTATACAAAACTACTACACTAGTTTTTCTAGCGTATAATGTTTTTTTCTATTTTAAATAATAAAATCGTCAATAATAATAATTAAAAATCAAATTAAAATAAATCAAAAAATAATGTATGAGAAATAATAATGAAGACATGAGATTTTAATGCAAATTTAAATAGAGAAAATAAATGTAGAGTAAATGTAATGAAAACTTATATTTTAATAATAACGGGAAATTTTTGATCTTTTTCGATCATTATCAACCAAAAACACAACCAAAATACAAATATAATGAAGTTACAATTACAATTATATATAAACATGAACAACCATCTTCTCTTCATTTTACTGGCGTCTTATATAAATGAACGTATATGCAACGAAAGTTATTCAAATCTTGAACTACATTAGCATCTATAAAGGAAACATCCTATATTTTCAAAAACTCGCAATTTCAGGTCCGAATAAACCATTCTGTAAGATATAGAAATTTAATGAAGTTTTGATATTATAATATTAACTTAAGCTAACTGTATAATACGATACTAAATGAAGTGTCATCAATCATAAAGATACATGGATATTACAATAGAATAAATACTTCTAATCAGAAAACAACTATTTGTTTCTATGTTAAAGTCATTGAAATAGATGTATATCTCATATACAAAAATCCAATATATATTCTCTGCATAAATGTGGATATTCGTTGAATATTTTTCTATATTAGATCTTCATTTTCCATTCATAAATCGACAAAATTATGTTTAGAAATTATTTGAAAGAATTGAATAGTATTAGAAATATCTTATTATGAATGATCAATTATATAATTATATTTTACCATTACATTTTATACAAATTCTTATTTTATTTCAAACTACATAATAGTAATAAAAGCTGTTGTTAGTCTAGTTCGAACTATTTAATTCTTTCTTCTTAGTTTTATTTATCTAGGTCATTCGTTCTAAGCGATATACATAGATGACACTTTATCTATGCGAAAACATTACATTCGTTTAGATATCTTTTCTTTGTTCCAGTTTATGTATAAAAGGCGACGATTCATATGAAATTAAACATAAATTCGAAAGTATGTTCACTATATTTTGATTATCTATTATGTACTGAATTCTTTTTGTTTAGCTATTCACCACCATACACAAATCATTTAATATATAATCAATTGTTTATTTCGCAAAAGAAATATTATCATGAATCGCCTCTTATTCTTCATAGTTTTCTTAGCTATCAGTAAGTATTTAATATTAAAAATCATGAACAATAACGGTAGATTTATTTATATTTTAGTTGTTCAAATCGTGATATGCAAACATTATGGTGCTTGTGATAATACATGTATAAGAGGTGGTCATGTTCCAAAATGTTGTCGTGCTTACGGTTTTGGTGTAGGCTGGTGTGAAGGTGATATAGCATTTTGTGAATATGTCGTATAAATATCAGGATTCATTATATTAATCTCATTAGTTAGAATACAATTAATGTCTCAATAAAATTGTTTATTGTTGGTAGTTAAATTCTCTCAAATAAAATCTTGTCAATATATATGTATCTGAATTGTTTCTTTTTCTTTGTGAAGTCGAAATTTGTAAGATCAAGTTAGAAGATAGAATAGAATTAATCTATTTTTAAACAAATAACAGATGATTATAAAGTATTTTATGTAGATGAACATCGTCATCCTTTATATAATTTTAATACTCTAAGTTATTTGATATTTATGACAAATAAGTAAATTGTCTAATTCTCGACGATAAAAACAATGATCAGTTTCGGATATGATGTTTTTCTTGCTAAATGATAATTAATTCTCCATCGATTTTTCTATTGAATCAATGATAAATCAATAAATTAACAGTGCATAAACATTTTCTTTTGATAAACTTCAATAGAATTATTATTTCTACATCACATTGTTTAAACAAATATATCTACAAATAGTTAAAGATAGTAACCCATATCTTGAGGGTGAGGGTGTGCCATTGGATGTGAATGTTGTTAAAGAAGAGACAACCACACCCTTTTGTGATACTATTTAGTAGTGTGTATACTTTTAATGACGGTTATATATATATATATATATGTTATAGATTATCTTTTTTTTATTTTGTTTTTAAAAAAAAGTGTTGCTCTGGCAGATCAGTGTTACCACTAATCCGCACAATTTCGTCATCGCAACATGTATTTTTGATCAGTAATGATCATTTACCTCTTGGTAAGTTTGTAATAAGCAATTTTTCTCGATGATTCGTGGAGCACGACAAATGTTGTGTTCTTACACATTCTACTTTCTCTTGTGTTTTTTCAACATCATATTTTTAAAGACATAGTAGATGTCGTAGACAGCATGTCATCTAGAAAATTTGCTTATTACAACTTACCAAGAGAATGGCCAACTATCAATTTTATCGCGAGACAACATTGGGTTCTGCATTACAAGAGACACTTGATGAAATGATTTCGCGAAATCAATTAACTGAACAAGCAGCTAGTAAAGTTTTAAGTGAATTTGATCGATCAATTAATGAAGCACTTGATAAACGAATTCATAAAAAAGTTCATTTTTCTGGAAAATTAAACACGTATCGTTTTTGTGACAATGTTTGGACACTGATTCTACAAGACTATTCCATTAAAGAAAGTAATCCAGGTCAACATAATACAGGAACTGCAACTCCACAAACACGTACGGGCGCTAAAATTAAAATTGTTGCATGTGATGCAAAAAGTGGTCAACAATCTTAAAATAATTTCTATAACATTAATCTTGATATATACGTCATTTTTTTGAATCTTAATACTAATCGAAGTTCTTTTTTTTGGGATACATAAAATAAATAATGGATTTTTTCATCTTTTAGAAAAAAAAAATTTACTAATCAAATACATGTTGCGATGACGAAATTGTGCTGATTAGTGGTAACACTGATCTGCCAGAGCAACACTGTCCATTAAAAAACAATTAGAATTAGCTTATAAGACATTTATGTAACTTCCATTAGAAGTATGCATACTAACGAATAACATCATCAACTACAAGGGTGAACTGGATGACTTATTAGTATGTGGTGAAAATTATTTGTAAGATGTTTATCAGTCGTTGTGAACAATAATAATAAGATAATGACACACTATCGTGAGGATGTGTGTGTTAGAAAATGTTAACTGAGGCAATTATTCTAATTTGTATTAGAAAACAATTGAACTAAAAAAATTTGATTCGATTCCGGATACTTTTTTTTTATTTTATTTTTACCTTTTTCGACTGTTATTTCTATCCTATAATGTTTTTTATGTTAAATAATAAATTAAAATTAAAATAAAACAAATAGCATAATAGAGGAAAATCAGGTTTATTAGAAGAATCGATCAAATAATCCAGATTCACCACAAAAATCAGTGATTAATCGGTAATTGTTTGATGATTTTGAGGGCATGTGTAGAATTTCATTGCCTTCTCTACATATCGTTCTCCCGACGAAGTATGTGTCCATATTTCCACTGTTATTGTCTTTAATTTTTTACAGTTGCTCGTCGAAGTTTTCCATTCATTCCAATCTAAAAATTGATCAAGATTACACTTATCGGTAATAAGACGAACATGTCGAATATTGACCATGGTATTAATGAATTTTAATATTGTAGCCAGAAAACATGATTTGCATCCTTGAATACACTGGCTCATTGAAGGCAAAAGAAGCGGGCCTATTTCAATGAGAAAATATTCAACATTCCAATCCTGTAAACTACTTTGATACAGTTCATATCCGTTATAATGCGTACAGAATGCTCCAGCACAATGGATTTCGAATCGTTTGATGGGCTCGCGAATTTGTGATAAAATACTTCTTATTTCTAAGAAATTAGCTTCATTGTCATAGTACAATGAAAGACAGATTAATTTTGGAAAATAAAAAACATATTTGTTAATTTCGCCAACATGCATTGGATTGACAAGAGTGAGTGAGATAAGGTTGCTGAAGCTATGTAACATAAATGAAGGAATCTCTGGAAATAGTGGACTAGGATTAAGACGTAAAGAAACAATCTGTTCAGGTCTGATTTTCCAAAGAACCATATTGAAAAAGGTTGTGCTCGTTTGAGATATATGTACTTTTGTTTCATGTTCATATAATAATGGGAGAATACTACTAGAAAATGCATTTACCATATCATTTAATGAAAGGTATTGAACTATTTCAAGCATGACTTTTGAACAAAGACCACTACGAGCACTGAAGTCGAATGACTAAAATAAAATCAATTAGAGACACAATAGGAAAAAACAATTTACCAAAGTTTCTTCGTGATCATGACATTCTTTGTTAAAGATCTCTAATTCTTGTTTTAATGTCTCGCGAGTAACTGCCTCTTGAGTGCGTGTTAATCTATCACGTGTGAGCAATGATTTCCATTCATATTCAGATGAAGATAACCACGGACTTTCTTTTGAAGATTTTCGCATTATACCAATAAGCAATGGATATTGTTCCAGAGAATAATTCTCCAAAGGTCCAGCAGGTAACAATTTTTCCCAGATTTGTATCAATCTTTAAAAAAGAATTTAAAGATTTAATCTCGATGTAAATATTTTTGTGTTTATTATAGCACAATGAAAAACTGATTTACTTGTTTCTGTTTGACTCATATGTTATATCCCATGGCCAAACAATATAATTGTCAAGTAAATATTCGATCAAAGTCTCTGAACAAAAAATATTTGAACAAAAGACATTCGTGTAAGTACTCCAATCATGATGTATATAGAGAAGTACTGGACGACGCTAAAAAAAATAGTCTTCCATGTTCCGTATGTTAATCAAGCAAAGGTTAGCAAACTTCTTTGATGATTGTCGATTTGAATGCTTCTTGACAAGTGTTGTCAAGAGAATCTCGATAAAATACTGGACAAGCATTGTAACGATTCATAAAACAGGCAGATATATAGTCAATACCTTGAACTTCATCTTGGCAGTTGTCAGGAACTGTAAACGATAGATTATTGAGTGAGTCGTTCTTTTCTGTGGTATCAAATAAAGGATAACTTACGCGGAGGTTTTTTGATAGAACTATTGTCATCGTCAAAATTATCATAATCACTTTCGTCAGTATCAAAACTCTACATAGATAACAATAGACATTGGGAGTGATCAGTTTCGGTGGATATAGAGAGTATATTTACCATTATAACTATCGTTTCGGTTTTTATTGATTGCAGTGGTGGTCAAAAATCAACGACGGAATTGTTTTCGGTTGTTACAAAACAAAAAAACAATGTCGTATTGAGGTTTTCTGTGATGATTAAATACATCAATAAATAGAAAAAAACCCACTGCTGTTCTCTTATCAACAAAAAGTGCATCATATTTTTCTTTAAAAACACATACTTAAATGAAATGGTAGACGACAAAGAGAAAGCGGCCAGGTAGACATATTTACTTTTTCTTTATTCTTTTACTCAAACTCGTGGCGAATATAAAATACATTATATTTCTGCTTTTCTTTACTTGCTGTGCATCAAAAAAGTATAAGAAAGCAACATGAAAGAGTTTGGATGTTAGTATGATGTGGTTAACAAAATCATCGAATTATCATACTTGGAACTAATAAATTATATCAAAAATTCAGGGAAAACATCAGATAGAATATTTATTACTGTTTATTTAATACAATATTTTTCGTACATTATTTTTAAATATATTAGCTAAATATTGGGTGCCTTCATGGTCAATTGGATTACTTTGAAGACATAGTATTAAGAGTGTCTACATAAAATGATAATAGTGCATATTTTATAGACTACTATAGAAATGATCTCACTGTATTATTTTCTAATGCATTAGCTAGATATGTTGCTCCTTCGTTATCGATGTTGTTATTAGTGAGATCTAACGTTGTAAGTGTCTTTATTGAATGATTATGATAAATAGATAATGGATTTTAGTAAAAAAAACGTTGCCTTACTTTGTTAGTACATAATGCATTAGCCAGATATTGTGCACCTTCATGATCAATACGATTACAACGAAAGTAGAGTGTTGTCAATGACTATATGAATAATGATATGATAGAAATAATTAGTAAACTTGTCTTACTGTGTTAATTTCTAATGTATTAGCAAGAGAATGTATACCTTTGGCTTGGATACGATTATTACTAAGATTCAAAGTTTTGAGTGTCTAAATAGCAAGATATAAAGATAAATAAATCGAGAAATCATCTAACTGAATTATCACGCAAAGCAGCAGCCAAATATTCTGCTCCTTTATCGGTTATATGATTTTGCGCTAAATCTAGTGTGATAAGTGTCTGTATTACAAGATAATGATTTATATATGATACATGATTTAAGAAAATAGTTTACCTTATTATATTTCAGCATATCAGCTAAATAGTTTGTTCCGTCAATGTCAATTTTATTTTGTTGAATTTCTAGAACTGTTAGATTCTATTCGAAATAATAAAGTGCATAAAAGATGAAAGAAGCAAAAGTTTTTCCTACGGTATTCTTTTTCAATGCATTAGCCAGAAAATGTGCTCCTGCAACACCAATCGAGCTACGATTTAGTCTTAGAATTTTAAGTGTCTATGTTTTATAGTAATAATAAATTTATAATTTATGAGTTAAGAATTTTTCTTACAATGTTGGTTTCTAATATTTGGGCAAGATAATATGTTCCTTGATAGCCGATAGAATTATTACTAAGATTCAATGTTGTAAGTGCTACCTTATCATTTTTTAATGCATTGGCTAAATGATATGCTTCATGATAACCGAGATGATTACCATGAAAATCTAGAGTCTTTATTTTCTATATTGAATAGAAATAATAGATATATAATATGACAAATAAGTCATGATTCATCTTACTGTACTATATATTAATGCATTGACGATTGCCACTACTGTCTTGTTGTTTGCCACTTTGCGAGACAGATTCAATTCAGTGCATGTCTGAAATTCATTCATTTTTCTTATTATTTTATAGTTCTACAAATTACTAAGATCTCAAAGTTTTATTTTATTATATATCTAACTCGATTTCAAGATGGAAAATCTATAAGTATTGTGACTATATTATGTACTACCGTAGAATAAAGATAATATTCAAAAAATAACGTTATTGAAAAGACGAACAAGATCTGTTTTGCTCGTAAAATTAAAGTTTACCTGATATCGATCGTAGCTGTCTGTTATTGCATTGAGTCTTGCGCAAACGTTACGACAGGATATAATAATTGTTAATATATCAAGTTTATCGAGAATACGATAAAAAAGTTCAACTGGTAGTGTTTGAAAAGATGCAGTCATTTTATTGGATATGAAGCTTACGTTTTTGCAAAATGTATATAGTTCGAAACTTTCTTAATATTATGCAATTTCTTCCTGACACATAGAATATATTAAGTATGTTGAAACGAGCAACCATGTGCGTGTATATACAATAACAACATTTTTCATTCTGTATGTTAAGGTAATCATCGTGCTTGTTACTCGTGTTTTTTCGTCATATTTTAAGAAGAGAAAACATTAGATGATTTTAAAAATGCAGAATAATAAAATATTTATTGTCAGCAGTTCAATTTCTATATTTTTGGTTTGGATATTCTGTTTTTAAAATTCGGAGACACAGCTTTTTTTAAATATTACTATTAAGAATTTTATATTGTACTAAAACTTGAATTATTTTGAGAATAAATACAAAAGTTTTCACAAAGAAAGAGAAGATGCTAGTGAAGATTTACGATCTAACTAATTAGACAGATGTAAATATTGCTTTGGTACAATAGATTATCGTTAATACTTCTATGGAGAAAAGCAAGGTGATTTCTTTTTTATTCAGATTTTAAGTCTATCTCTTTTGGATCAGTATTTAGTTAAAATGTATGAATTTTAAAAAATATTATAAGTTCAATTTTTTTTTGATTAGAAAGAGCATTAAATTTTATATAATTTAATATGAGAACATAGAATGATAAACGAACTCTTAATTGATTGATTATCGGTTTAGTTTTTCAGATACAATTGTACGCAAAATATTTCAAATATATCATCAAGGTATACGTCTGAGACAACAGGCTTTCTGATTACTTGTTCAAATGCCACTGCTAGCACTTAAGTATGCTAGTTGATATCTCCATTATCAAGCAACAATGGATGCATTAGTAACAACAAGTAAACGTTTTCATGCACTGGAAAAATAGATGCCAGTTACCTACTGACGAACCAGGTCGATATATTAATGAAAGATGTGTATGATAATTTGTGTGTAAAAACAGTGATAGGGAATGATACAATTTTTAATCTCTATGGTTTAATAGTACTTTCAACTTATGTTTTATGTAAGCTCAAGGAGAATACAAAAAATAGAAATATGTGCTGCTTGATTTGTACATATCATGAGAGATGGATAAAGATGTGAATATGAGTTTTATTTCCTTTTCATCTCCACTCACATTTCTCAAGATAAAATATAGTTCTTATCATATTCGGCATGATCTTCTAAAACGATCAATAACAATATCTTTTCTTTCTTTTCATCAACCAAGAAAATGATTTGATAGAAGTACAATATGAATACTGCAAAAAAAAAATACTAACCTAAATTTTCATATTTCTATTACAAATGATATTTTAAAAACATTAGATAATAATTTCTACTTTAATGTGACAAAAAAGTAGTGACAGCGGTGAGATTCGAACTCACGCCCTTTCGGACCGGTGCCTTAAACCGGCGCCTTAGACCGCTCGGCCACGCTGCCTATTAATCCCGTCATCATATCCATCATCGAATCGTCATAACCACTTAAAAGAACAACAGAATGGAAAAAAACTTATGGCTATATAACATTTAATAAAGACGTCATATCAAAGTAAATGAATTATTCTATTTTGCAATCACAATTTTAATTTTGATATTTTTTTTCGTATAAAATGAAGATAACCATGATAACAAAATATTGTCGATGTAGAAAATTGTTTGCTTTGAATCATTAGCGTAACCGATACAGACTTTTAAAACAATATTTCGTCATCAATTGTATTTTTTGTGTAATTGAAATAAGTAGGACTAAACTTATATACTTCATTCATAGTATATTTAGTATACTTAAAAGTTGTACATAATTTTTCTATCACGTTTTCACTTCTACGTCAATATCTTTGCACAAAAATGGAAATATTAAATTAATTATTTTATTTTTGATTAATATAACATTTCTCCTTATCTATGCAAAAGTATATTGTTGTACTTATTTTGTATGTGAATTATGTATGAAAAATAATAATAATCTTGAGATTTTAATCAATTTAAATGAAAAAGTAAGTTTAATGTAGTTAATGTTGAAAATTAATATATTTTCGAAATTTTCGATCTTCTTTCGATCATTATCAACCTTTAACATAACCTTATAACAAGATGTTATACAAAATTAAAATCTCAAGATTATTATTATTTTTCATACATTATTGATACATAAGTAGTATTAAACAAATTGAGTATAATTACTTGTGGAATGAATTTAAGAACCATTCATGTTCATGTTTATGATGTATAAGTAAATGATTATAATTATGATGTATCATGACTATAGTTCTATATATTTATGTTTCATCTTTTCGTGTTCATATATTTGTAGAATCTCTTTTTGTATAACATTTTGTTATAAGATTATGTTAAAGGTTGATAATGATCGAAAGAAGATCGAAAATTTTCAAAATATATTAATTTTTAACATTAACTACATTAAACTTACTTTTTCATATGTGAATTAGTTTCTACTGCACATTCCTTTCCAAGTACATAAATTTAATCACGTGAACGAATATTTCAAAGATGATACGCAATAACAAAAGATATTCGAGTAAAGTTTTCTGTTTGAATTTATTCAAAAGCGATTTGTATAATCTATAATGAAACTTACACCCTTTTCCTTTATTTTAAAAAAATTGAAGCCTGTAAATCTAACTTGGGCGCATCAGTATTTGCTAAACCTGCGAATAAATTAAAATATTTTGTCTTGTAAAAATGTTTAAAACAATGAAAATTATTATATTTCGCTTCTTCCTACAGCATCTTTCTAGTTATTTACATATATAACCTAAAAAATAGAATATTTAAATGATCTTTCATACAGCGATTGTATATAATCATTTATGATTGATATAAATAATCTTTCTAAACAAATATTATGCAACATTCGGAATTAAAAATTACAATAGATGATTTTGAAATAATAATCAAGGTTTAAAAATAAAAATAATCGAAAAAAAAAGTAAACAAAAAAAAACTATTAAAGTATATTTATAGACTTTCATCCATACCTTTTTCTTATATACGTAGGTAGAAAGTCATGGTTTGAATAATAATCAATGCTATGGGAATACAAGATATATTTATTAAAATTTTCGAAGAATATTATTAAACATGTTTTTTCTTGCATGAATTAAAGTCATATCTCAAATAATTTATTTCGATCGATAAATCCTATCGGAATAGAATGGATTTCATATTGAATCGATTCATAATTTGACGTCTCGTGTTAACTGATTGATCCGCATTTTTTTAAATGTGAAATATCTTTTTGTATGTAGACAGTAGAAAATTATTAAGTATTGTGCCTCGTCGGTACATCATAAAATAACATTAATGTTATTTTTGTTGATTTTATCATTTGTTATTTAGCATTTACATGTTAACTTATCGAAAATTTATTTGCTTCTTTGGTTGTTGATCGAAATCAGATGTTAATATATTGAGAAACAAGCAATGAAAAAAGTGATACAAGGACAAATTTTTCTTTAATCATTAAAATTTTTTTTTCTTCATGTTAGAAAAACAAAGTGTTATTATATGACTTCTTATTGATTGATCAACACTCTCTTGACACAAGCAAAACTGATTTGTCTTATATATTTTTCGAATTCCAATGGCTTCCAGTGACTCAAATATATGATCACATCTTCAACAAGCAAAAGATGTTTTTACCATTTTTCTCAATAACTTATTCAGAAGTAGTCGAACAAATAAACAAAAGTGAGTTGTTATTTTGCACTTAAGAATTCAAAAGAAGGTAATGAAGAGTGTTGTTAGTGGCGGACTTGGAAGGGGTGCGTTAGGTGCAGTTGCATCCCATCAGAAAAATCCTAGATCCACCACTAAGTATTGTTTTTAAACCGAAATTGATATACTGATAAGTACATATAGAATCTTCGGTCTAATAAAATTATCTTTCTCAATACATTATTATCAGCTGCTCAAAACAGACAAAGAATTTTACCTTCATAATCTCTATGGATAAGAAACGACTTAAAAATTCTACTCATATTCATTTTTTACCAAAAGAAAAAGTAGATGTTCTATGTTAAAATACAAGAATGAAAAAAATAGTTATTTCGATGCATTTTAATTAGATGTATAAGAATCAAAAATACAAAAAATGAATACCTAGAAAAAACTCATTACCAAAGTTTATTTTACTATAATTTTCTACAAGTAAATACGATAGAGTTTGTTTAAATAAAATATTTTAAATTTCGAGAACTAATTAAATGACTATATAAAAGATTAAATAAATCCTTATTCAGATAGAATAATAAGCAATTCAATGGTTTTAACCCAGTTGGATATCATCTTCTGTGAATGTTACGTCATAATTTTTACTAACGTTTTATTTCTAGACATTGTTTTCACAAGTATAGACAAAATGATATTAAGATCAATAGCTCGGTGAGGAATTTCATGATTATATATATAGAATATAAATATTTAATTTTTTTTTTCGTATTTGTATTTAGATTGTGTAGATGTTTCAGAACTAGTGAGACAATAAAGATAAATGGTACAACAGTACCCGATGAAAACGAGCTAAATCATCATGGATCATTTGTTGTCGTCAAACATCTGGTAAGTAAAAGAATGAAATTCTAATGTCTATAATATACATCACATTGTCATAAACTAGCATTTAAATTCTTTTAAATACTAAAATTATAACCAAGGATGATTAGTAACGATTAATAACCCATGTAAAAATATTTAAAGAAAAATCAGATTATAATCGGTTAAAATTTGATTAAAAATCGATTTAAATCATACACCTTTAATCGATTTTTGACATTTTTAACCGGTTCTAATCGGATATAACCGAGAAAAACTCAACTTTCCTGGATTATTATGATAAACTACAATTAAAATCGATTAAGAATTTACAAAAAAATTGATTGTAATCGATGAAAACCGAACTATATTTTTTCATTTGTCATTGACAAAAATCAGTTATGATCAATTTTTTTGTGAATTCTTAATCGGTTTTAATTGTAGTTTATCATAATAATCCAGAAAAGTTAAATTTTTCTCAGTTATATCCGATTAGAACCGGTTAAAAATGTCAAAAATCGATTAAAGATGTATGATTTAAATCGATTTTTAATGAAATTTTAACCGATTATAATCATTTTTCAGTTGATTTTTACGCCAATATTTTTTACATGGGGAGACCCTATGGGATATTTAGAAAATGATATCTTTCATCTAAAAGGTATTCTTGATTAAATAGACTCCTTAGTATTTTGCATATTTTTATCTACATGTAATACTATTTGATGTCTGAATTTATATATGGAAATGAATCTAAAATTTGTATTTTTTTTAGTTGTCTTTTGGAAATATTGGGGATTATGTGATGATTATTTTGGGTGTTCTTGCAGCTGCTATTTATGCTATTGGACATATGTTTTTTGTTCTACTTTTTGGACAAGTAGTCAGTTTATTCGTCTCACGCATGACAAATCTTCAATGCAACAATCAGAATTTAACTTCATGCATATCGAATACTACAGGATTTAATAGCAGCATATCGAATGCCAGGTATTTTTTTTAACGTTTTCTTCCTAGTTTAAATAACTACTATCTATATACTTGAATAGTAGTATTTTAATACTGTTAAAAGAGATTATATCAGTGACTAGCAGATAGAAAATTAAGAAACAAGAATATAGACTGACTTAAAAGGAAAAGAGAAATGGAGATATGATTAAAATGATTGTAATACATTTAATGAAAAAAAAACATATCTTTTTAGTCTTTGTTCAACTGGTAATCAAACGAATACAAATACAGCTAATAGCCAAGATAGTACCGATTCGTTTCATAATGATGTTCACGCAAAAGTGATTCTACTTGTCGGTAGGTAGCTTTATTTTATCTTGATCAATATTATAACATTTTCTTTCTAGTGGTTGGTTTAATTCAATTGGTGGTCTGTTATTTTCAATATATATTCTTTGAATTAGCCTCAACTCGATTGACAAATCGAATACGAATTGATCTTTTCAAAGCAACTCTTGCTAGGGTATGTAACTCTTAAGACTAATGGTTATTCATATATCTCAATATACTATATAATTAAAATACTGTATCATCTTCGAAGAGGTTTTTTAGAATAAGACATTTACGAAAAAAAATGTTCGGGAATAGAACATTCAATTATCAGTTTTGTATTTAGCACAATTGTTTAAAATATAAATTGCTATTCGTTCTTCTTTTTATGTATGTCCCTGATTTTTTTTATTCTTTAGAATGTATCATATTTCGACACTACAAAAATATCAATCAATAATCTATTTGAGTAAGTCTTTATCATTTGATTACTGATCGGTTTTGCAACAAGAAATTAACTAGATACACAATTAAATGGCATAGGTTTTTCATAGAATTAGATGAGAAAGAATCCATCATCAAAGAAATGATTGCATTAGTAAAATCTATATCTCTATATTCTATAAACAACTGGTCAAGAAAATTGATAGTAGACAGTTAAAATATTATTTAATAAGATTATTCTTACATATTCACCAAATTAAATTTCATTTGTTTTGTTTGCAGTAATCTTGCTATAGTTCAATCTGGTATTGGTTGGACAAGCTCAGCAGTGTTGTCTGGTGCAATTTTTGTTGTTGCTGGCCTTATTCTTGCATTTATTACAGATTGGACACTTACTTTAATCGTAATAGCTTCGGAACCATTGAGCGTAGGTGCTGCATTTATGTTATCGAAGGTAAATTCATTATAACAATGAGTAGTTACATTAACTCTTGTTTTTTATTTTATATTTTTTAGCTGACGGCTCAAACAACTATTTCAGAAATGAAATCCTATGGACATGCAGGACAAGTCGCCGAAGAAGTACTTACGACTTTTCGTACTGTTACTGCATTTAATGCACAAAATAGTGAACAGACACGGTAAATGATTGTATTGATTACTATTGTAGAAAGTAGTCTTATTATCAATAAGAACAAGATTTATGAAAAAATTCTTAATGAGTACTATAATGATGGATCTATCTAATAGAAAGACATATAACATATTTTAGATCTGGATAGTAAATAGATATCTGATTACATTTAACGTCATGCTTTGCCCTTATTGTCGTCTTATAGTCAAATTAGTTAGAGACCATAACTTCTTATTTCATGAAAAGTCTTCTATAAAAAAATACAATCTTCTTAAAATGTGTCTATATTGATTAAAATTAATGATGGTGCCAAACTCAATAATTCATTGTTTTAATTTCAATATTTCTATACATTAGATACGCCTCAAAATTGAAAAATAACACAAAATATGCACTTCGCAAAGGATTTATGTATGGTTGTTATGTCGGAATACTTTCGATTTTCACTTATTGGACGACAGCACTCGGTTTTCTTGCAGGAATATGGCTGCAAACAACAGGATTACATCCTACACTTGATATTAGTCAAATCGTCGTGGTATTTATAAACTATTTTAATAATAATTAAACTGTATTTATATAAATATATAGGTTGTCACATTAGTAACTGAAGGAATACAGTTTCTTGGTTATTTAGCGCCAAGTATGAAAACATTTCTTGATGCATGTGCTGTTGCGTGGCCAATTCTACAGTATATTGAGGAAGCCGAGGTAGGCATTTATATTAGTAGATTAGTTGCTGATGACTTAATCATATTTTAAGGAGATCAGTATTAACTTGTGACTGAACTAATTTCTTGTATTCTTTATTACTAGAT
>CAJNOI010000325.1:38562-78992 GCA_905250115.1 Adineta steineri | reverse complement strand
TTTTTTTTTCAAAATATTTCTCTAATCAACAAACTAAGGACTCTAAAAACATCGTTAATATACCAATTACATTATGATCTAAGATAAAATAATGTATTATTTATCCTTCATTTTGTTAGAACATGACTTACTTGGATACAAATCAAACTACTCAATACAATTCGAAGCTTTTTACGTAAGTAAATATAATAACTTTATACCAAACAATTATCTATGATCAATTTTCTTTACAGTAATATTGAAAAGATCAAAAACGGGATAAATTTTGAATTCTTAATAACAATTGCAGTTATTCTAATCATGATTTTCAGTATAATCATATCTTTTATTCTCAATTGGCAATTGTCTTTAATTATGTCTTGTACAGTTCCAATTGTTCTAGGCAGTTCATTGATGTTTGCTAAGGTAGAAATTATTATTTAATTTACTAAAATATTTATCAATAATTACAGCTTATCACAAAAGAAACAGAAGAACAATTAAATACATATTCAAAAGCTGGACAAATCGCTCAAGAAGTATTTAGTTCATTAAGAACTGTTCTTTCATTCAATGGAAGTAAATACCAACAAAAACAGTAAATAAATAAAAGAAGATTTCTAGATTATTATATTATTTATCTTTATCTAGATATGAAAAAGAATTAAAGTTAAACGAATGGTATACTATTCGTAAAGATGCTGCATTTGGTGCTTTTTCTGGTTGGTTATTTTTTATAAAATTTGCAGTTTATTCAATTGGTTTCACTTTTGGTTCCATTCTTATGTCTTATGGAAATCATCGTACACTAACCATCAGTGAGATTATTGTTGTAAGTGTCCTATAGCGTCAATATGCATAAGAAAGTAACGGAGAAAAGAAATTTTGTTTAGGTTGTAAATATGTTTGCACAAGCTTTAGGTTATCTTAATTATATTGGACCTTTCTTCCAATCAATTTTCGAAGCTCAAGGTGCAGCAGTATCCGTGTTTCGACTTATTGATGAAGTAAAATACATTAAATACTATAGAGATTAAATCTTGATAATAATATTTTCTAATTTATTTTATCATATAGGTACATGATGAAAATTTGAATGAAAGAAAAATATTAGAAGAGAATATATCTGATGAAAAATCAGTTTCTAATATTAATGGTGATATTGAATTTGACAATATTAGTTTTTCTTATCCATCTAGAGAAAATGCAACAGCTTTGAATAATCTTAAATTAGTTGCTCGTGCTAATCAAACAACTGCTCTTGTAGGTTCAAGTGGTTGTGGTAAATCTTTTTTTCTAAAACAAACTTAACATTTGAATATTGAAATTCATTGATAGGAAAAAGTACATGTGTATCACTCCTTCTTCGCTATTATGAACCTTCTTCCGGCAGAATTATGATCGATGGTCAATCAATTACAAATTATAAAATCAAACAATTTCGTCAAAATATTGGAGTTGTTAGTCAAGAACCTGTAAATTTATTTTACTTTTGTTTTTAGTCTCTGTTGAATTTTTGTATTAAAATAGATTTTATTTGGAATAAGTATTTATGAAAATATTCGTTTTGGTAGATTCAATGCAACACGTGCAGAGATTGAACAAGCAGCAGAACAAGCTAATGCGCATAAATTCATTATGAAATTACCGAAGGTTTGTCTTTATCTATATGTATATGTTAATATTTTTTTTTGCAGAAATATGAAACACTTGTTGGTGAACGTGGTATACAATTGAGCGGTGGGGAAAAACAACGTATTGCATTAGCTCGTGCACTTGTCAAACAACCCAACATTCTTTTATTAGATGAAGCAACAAGTGCACTTGATAATGTTAGTGAAAAAATTGTTCAAGAAGCACTTGATCGAGCATGCAAAAGTAAGAATTATTTAATTATTATTAATTATATTATTATTATAATATTTAGATCGTACAACTATAGTTATTGCTCATCGTTTGACTACAATTCAAAATGCTGATTATATCTATGTATTAGATAAAGGAAGTGTAATTGAAGAAGGTACACATGAAACATTATTGGCAAAAGAAGGAGGGAAATATCAAACAATGGTTAAAATGCAACAATCTATAAAAACGATTGATACACAAGATGAATTAATAAATATGGCAAAAGCAACAGTTGAAGATGAAGAACAAATATGTACGTCACTTTTGAGTGAGAGCGAAGCAACTGATATAAATCAGGTAAAAATAAATATTCAATAACTTTAAAAAATTATCATTAATGTGTAAATTTCTAGAGAGCTTCGATATCAACAAGAAAAAAATCTGTCTTTCTAAGACTCTTGAAGATGAATAGTCCTGAATGGATGTTTATCTTGATTGGTTGTTTAGCATGCTTACTTGGTGGATTACGTGGACCATTGTTCTCTATTCTATTCGCAAAAATAATCAATGTGAGTGATTTTATTCGTATGAATATTCTAACAAAAGATAATGATTTGTTTTTGTTTTATTTAGGAATTTAATGATTGTAAATACACTGATATACGTCGTCGAGTGTTGATTACAAGTGGTTTATTTATTATTACTGGCGCTCTTTTTATGGTTCTTCATTTTTTTCAAGTAACCATATTATTTTTGAATTATATCAATGAGTTTTTTCATGTTCGCTTATAGTTCGTGACTTTTGGTATAGCAGGAGCAAAATTAGTTAGTCGTATTCGTTCAAAAGCTTTCGCATGTTTTCTTCGTCAAGAAGTGGCTTATTTTGATCGACCTGAAAACAGTTCTGGTGCT
Source organism: Adineta steineri (assembly GCA_905250115.1). Lineage (NCBI taxonomy): Eukaryota > Metazoa > Rotifera > Eurotatoria > Adinetida > Adinetidae > Adineta > Adineta steineri. Next base: position 76,253 of record CAJNOI010000325.1, on the reverse strand, counting down.
ATATGTAATCAACTCTCTTCTAATGCAGCTGCTATTGAAAACATGGCTGGTACAAGATTAGGTGTTATCTGTGAAAGTTTATCCATGTCTGCTGTTGGCTTCTTACTTGGTCTTTTTTACAACTGGCAATTAACAATAATCATAGCTATTCCTCTCATTATCCTGATAATTGCCACTATTATCGATATACGATTGGGTACATGGTTACAAACACAAGTTGATCTCATTTACTCTCAAGCTAGCACGGTAAAACCATCTTGTTATTATACATAATTTGATCCAGGGATTATTAAATATTCATTCTATGTTTTGTCTTGTTTAGCTTGTTGTTGAAGTTATTACTAATATGCGTACAGTTAAACAGTTATCAATAGAAAATGAAGTTTTACGACAATATTCGAATCTGCTTGATCAAGTATTAAAGTTAGTCTTTTTGTCATCGTTTCTTTAGTTAATTTTTTTGAGATTCTTCATTACTAGAAAAGAAGTTCTTTATGAAAAATTAGCAATAGTTTGCTTTGATAGAGCTAGAAATTATCTATCATCTTGCATTATGTTTATATACTGCATGAAACAAAAATTGGAGAGAAAATAAAATGACAAAAAGTGATTGAGAACTTTCAGTTCTATGAGAATTTATAATTAAATTAATAATATAGTTGCTTTGATTGCAGTTAGTTTATTTTCTAGTTATGGCAGATATGAATTGAAATTTAATATATATATAGAGAGCAATAAACAAAACTCTGAGTGCTTTTAATAATCTTAATTAATTTTGTCAAAAACATGCTCCTCTATATCGATAATGAACTAATAATATCGAATTTAACTCTCTTTCTCTATAGATATTCACTTCAATCTTCAATAAATTTTCTTTTATTTAGAAAGTCTTGGATACCTGAAGTAATGTGTGCAACCATGTTTGGATTGTTCTGGATATTGAATCCATTGACTTTGGGACTTTTATATTGGCGTGCTTTGATTCTTGTTGAAAAAAATGAACTAGACATGAGCGATGTTGTTATGTAACTAAAACAATAATTTTAATACTTTATAAATTAAATTTTATCATTTATTTTATTTTTATAGGATTTCTGCTTTTGGAATGTTCGCACTAGAATCACTAAAAGTTGTTGGAATGTTGTATGATATACTACTTATGTTTTGTTCTTGTTTTTGTCATTTTCGTTTTAGAGGAAAACGTATTGGTGCATCATTTGCCGCTGCTCACGCTTTTTTTGATCTATTTGATCGAATACCAACTATTGATAATGGATCAAACAAAGGACAAGAATTAGTAAAAGAAAAAACTATTATCTTTCAGTTCTATATATTTTAATCTTGAACGGTTTAGACTAACTTTAGCGGAGAAACAGAATTTAATCAAATTAAATTTATTTATCCAACTCGTCCAACAGTTCTTGTTCTTAATAAACTTCAATTATCTATTAAATCAGGTCAACGTATAGCTCTTGTTGGTAATGTTTAAATAAATTATGTTTTCTAATTTATTAATCATATTATATTAATGAATTAAGGTGCATCTGGATGTGGAAAATCAACAACAGTTCAATTATTAGAACGATTTTATGATGTTACACATGGACAATTGGTAAGTATCTCTCTTCTATATTTATAATTCAAGTATTCATATAAAAATACATTAATATAAATAAGATTCTTGATGGTATTGATGTTCGAAAATTAAATCTTCAATGGCTACGTTCTCGTTTGGGTGTTGTTAGTCAAGAACCAGTTTTATTTGATTTAACAATTGCTGAAAATATAACATATGGATTAGAAAATATACCAATCGATGAGATTATTCTTGCTGCAACTAAAGCTAATATTCATCAATTTATTCAACAATTACCTCAAGTTAGATTAATATTAAATTATTTACTAATGTTATCTTATATTTTCATATAGGGTTATGAGACAAAAGTTGGAGTAAAAGGTAGTTTTTTATCAGGCGGTGAAAAACAACGTATTGCTATTGCTCGAGTTCTTATTCGTCGACCTAAAATACTGTTATTAGATGAAGCTACAAGTGCTATGGATCCATACAATGAACAAGTTAATTTATTTTCTTTTATATATATTTAATATTTTTAATTTTCAGATAGTACAAGAAACTCTTGAACAAGCTCAAACAGAAGATCCTAGTCGAACATCAATTATTATTGCACATCGTCTTTCAACAATACGTTCATGTGATTTAATCCATGTACTTGAAATGGGTCGTATAGTAGAAAGTGGTACTCATACAGAACTAATAGAAAAACACGGAGTTTATTATAGAATGTTAAATACTCAAAACAACGTACAATAATTATTATTCAACTACTTCATTAACAAACAAACAAAATACTTTTACATTTATAGTTATACAAGGGTGTGGGTGTGGGTGTGGATATAAATCTAAAATAATATCCACACCCACACCTTCGAGATGGTTTTTTTATTACATCCAACGACTCTGCTCAAGATGTGCATTTGTTTTATAGCGTGTGGCTAATTAAATGAGAAAAACTCACCTACTCTCACATCATCATTGTCCCTGCTCCCATCCTCAAAATCTTCTATATATTCTGATGTATTTTTAATTTTTTTTCAAATCGTGTTATTGAGAAAGCTTAAGTTTAGATAAACATTAGTGTAATTCACCTTTACTGTAGGAAACGCAATGAGATTAATTTGATTTTATTGAAATTAGTGGATCTACTTGAATAAGCTTACTAATATTATAGAATATATCTTATCGATATTGAAAGAAAAACTATATTTCAGAAAATTCAGGCATCATCCTTAATTGATGTGTTGTATGAAATGCTCCACCTATCTTCATCCTCAGTTAGGTACTTATTCTTTCTTTGATTCTTCCATTTCGTGACAAAACATATAGATCTATTTATAAGAAAACGGTTAATGTAGCCATGCATATCAAAGCTTTTAACTTATTTTGTTATAAAAAAAGTGTTAACAGATTGTATTCTGTTATTAACAAACAGTTTTTCCTATTTCATTCATATAAATATACAAAACTGTAAAAGATTCAACGATATTATATCATTAAAATTATGTTTGAAAATAAGGAAAAATTGAATATAAAAGTGGTATAAAGAATATTGTTTACAGTTTTAACAAAGATTACATTTTATGTGTTCAAGGTCTCCACATATAACACTAGTTATCGTCACAAATAATAAAAACTTGTTTATTCATATTTCTAATTTTTATTGTGATAACAAATGCTGCTAATTGAAAGATTACTAAAATTGTCGAATTATAATAATCTATCAATTAGCGTATTTATTATTTCATTAAACCATAGAAATATGAAGATAGAATTTTCTCTTTTTCTTTCTTATTATTATTCATGACAACGACAGGTGTTATCTGTTGAAAGCTTGAATAAACAAATGTAGTTGTGATTAAAATCTTACAGTCTACTCCGTAGCAGTTTTATATTTCATTTCTGATTATTTATATTTTTATTGCTCTTGGATCTAATTATCTATGTTTCAGAAGAAAATGAATATCACAAAATGATGTATATATCAATGCAAAAACTACTTTTCATGTTTTTTATACTCTAGACAATCATACAAGAAAAACTTGATAAAAAATCTTAAATATATTTTTTTGTGAAAAGATTGTTACTAGCATATGCACAGTCTGCAGTAGTCTTTTGGATTGTGTCCTGTCATATTATTGATCTTAAAGATGAAAACTATTTCAGACAACACTTTTTACTTTTATAATAAAAAATAGTTTAGCTTTCTTAATAGTAACACGATATTGTATAGTATCTTTGTGAATTGATATCAAGTAAACAGAAGAATATTAAATATTTCATTATACCTCTTCTAATAAAAAAGTAAACAGAACTATATAGATATATAAGACTGGAAATAGTAGATTTACTTAATTATGTTCTAAATTCAGTTCTCGACAAACGATGATCTTCATTATTCTATTTATAATCCTTTTAAATTCTTTGTTCCATTTACTTAAAAACTGATAGAATTCACACAAGCACTACACATTTATAGTATGTTCATTAGATGTATCTAAGTTTTTGTTATTTAATAGGATTTAACATATTTACATTATTTCATAGGTGATCGAAAGTTTGATATGTTGAGGTAATATTTTTGGTGATGCACAACACTTATTTTGTGATAAGTTCTGTGTTAACTATAAGTGACTTTTTTCTGAAGAACTTTAATTTACCAACATAGCAGTAGATAAAAGGAGGTGAAAAAATAAATAAATAACAGCATTATATATCTTATTTGTATAGAAATAAGACAAGTATATAATATTATAACACATATATCTAAACAGAATCTACATTCTTTTTAGCTCTAGATCTCGTGCAATATAAACTATTGTCCAGATCGCTATGATTTAAAAAGTTTGTTTGAATGTCATATTAATCTTCATTTCTCGAGTGAAAGAAAAATATATTTCGTCATTTCGAACTAGAAACTAGTTTTTCTGTTTAATGTAGACTACTATTTTTTGGTTGATGTCATAATTTTAATTAGTACTCTAGACAGTACTAATGGATTTATAAAGTATTTATATTCATAGTTTTCTTGTTTATACACTTAGTTCGATGAATCGAAATTGATCGATTACCTTTAGTTTATACTAGAAGTAGAAAAATAATTGTTACTTGTTATTAACAAACATGAAGTCAGTTTTTCAAAATAGCATAATAATTCTTTTTTGCATGTCTCTCTTTATGCTCTGTTAGACATATTTTTGATATTTTCTCATATAAATATATGTGTATTAATATTATGTTTTAACAGATCTTTTTATTCATCAAGATGGGAAATGCAATTTACATTGCAACTCTTCTTCAAGATATTCTAATGTCAGCTAATTTCATTCTTGCTTTCATATATTCACTTTTAATTATATTTATTCCTCGTTTTCATCACCCAAATAATATGTTCATATTGAACATATGCATAGCTACAATAGGTTCTTCTGTGTATTTCATCGTATATTTTACAATGTTTTATTTTAATTTACCACTTCTCTATGCATCAAAGACGTGTATTATTCTGCTTTATGCATATAACATTGCCGCCATTCAAGTTCCATTTGCTTTTGTTACATTTTCCATTCATCGATTTTGTTCAATTGTATTTCACTCAACACCCTTTTTCAAGACAAAACGATGGGTAATCATATGTATTACAAGTCATTGGCTTGTTGTCTATCTTATATCATTACCATTCATCCTTCGAAATGGTCCAGTAAGTAGCATTTATTATCAGATTATGTTACAAAAACATGACATATTAAGACTAAATCGTTTCGACTTATATTGAATGTAGATGCGATATCCATCTCTATGATCATAATCATTAGTTGTTAAGGTGACGATAATAATCATTTGTTTATCAACGTTCTTTTTTTTGTCGATATTTAAAAAGATTAAAACTAGGTGAGTTCAGGCAAGAGTTGCTAATGCTATAAATGTATTGTAGTGAATTAGATAGCATAATTATTTTAATTGAATATATTCTTTCAACTAGAAATAGTTGAGTAACTATCTATGTAGGTACAATTAGTATTTGCTATGAATTGTTTTGAGAGAATAAAATAGTACAACTAATGAAGGTTGATTTATGTATATTTGTTTTGTATTTACAGTATTGTATAAATACATTATGGATGCTAAGTTATACATGTGTTTTGGTTGTACTTGTGTCATCCTTGATCAATACTGCTCTCAATATGGGTATATTTCTTTATGTTCGATCATCTACTCGTCGTATTCAACCACAGACTATGACTGTATTTACAACTGGTAGTATCAATCGGCAACCAACAATTAGTCGTCGAGATATTGCATTGATGAAACAGATGATTTACATGTTTACAATGTTTATTGGAGGATGGACTCCTATTTATTTGATTTTGATTATCAGGTTCTTAATTAATATGAATTTACTTATCTTTTATATCTTTGTTGTGTGGGGTGAATTAATTCTGTTGGGAATTAACATAAATTTATTCAAGTGCAATCATGATCTGAGAAACTATTTATTAAATCAATTTCGGCATCATATTTTGCGATTATAAAAATAACAGACTAACAAAAGTTTTTCGTATGAATATATGTATAATCTTATTCTAAATAAATATTTGTAGTTGTGTACTAACATCAAGAAATGCTTTTTTTGTGGATATTTCATAAAGATTCATTTGTTTCTATATTTTCAACTGGCTATAAAAAAAAAAGTGATTTGAGAATTCGAAGAAATTTCTTTCCAGCTATTTTAGTTCTTATTTATAATCTTCATAGTGCTTTTCGATACTATTTTAATAAATAGTTTTATTAATAAATAACATTAGTGGATATAAACAATCAATGGTTACTACATGTTTATTAATAGACAATCGCACAGTATTGATATAATAACTAATAAAGAATATTTTAGCTGTTCTCAAAACGATGTGAAAATTGGTTAGAGTTTTTACATTCCACAAATGCAAACTCTTTACAAGTTTAACATACTATAGTCCATACTTTATATTAATTATGGAATTTAAAACAAATAACCTTATTATGAACAATGAAGTATAATAATTTGATGATATATAAGTTTTAATAAAAAAGTTTTATAATTTTGCTAATTATGATAGTTCGAAATAGGAATAAGTATAAATCAATTTATCAATTTCATCTTTTGAATTTCAATTTAGGAGTGTTGCCTTCCTGTTCCATTCCTAGAAATGAGGAATGGACAGTAATCTCGCATAAGAAAATGAAAACATATGTATGCATTACTGTTGAGTCCTAAAGTAGGCGATTTATAAATATCCTAAACTTTCACAATTTTTGATAAATTTCAATTTTTTGTCAAAATAATTTCGACTCGAAAGTAGTATGCACGACTCAATATGTTCAAAGAATACCAGAAAACGTAACATGAGTTGCGTTCTCGTTCCGTTCCGAAGGAACGAGAACGCATCATCCGTAATTTCAATGTTAATCAATTACTATTTTTATCCGTGTTTATATCTTAAGCATCTTATATTAATATATAGATGTATTTATCCACTGTGCGTGTGTGTGTAGCGATTGTCGAAGATCCACACTCACACCCACACTCTCAAGATGGTTTTATCAGTGAAATTCATCGAACTGCAACATTAGAATATAATGAAATTGATGATTATAAAAATTCTATTAAAAAAACTCCTAAAATGTGGCTTGTATTTTCATCAGCAAGTAAAAAGCGTGATGTAGCAACAATATATGACAGAAATACTCTTTTTATCATTACTATACCATCACAATCACAACATTTAGACATATCAAGTATATCAAAATTTTCCGCGAAAGAAGAAGTATTATTAGGACCATCAACAAGTTTTCAGGTTGAAAATGTTTAACATGATAAAGTTGATGAGAAATATTTTATTTATCTTAAAGTTTCATGGTAACTAAGACTTCTAAAATATTTCATTTAATAGTGATGTAAATTCAATTCCGTTTTTTTCCTCAAACTTTCATGTGAAATAATAATATAGAATAGAAAATCATTTTAAATGTGAAAAAATTTCTTTATAAATCATATTTCTTTCAAGATTGAGTATTATTGTTAGTTATTAATAGAATTGAATCTGATACAAATTTGAATCAAAATGTGTTATAACTTTTTTATAGGAAGATTATTACATGAACAGCACAGAGAAAATAAATATGAATATTGTTGATATAAATCAATCTTATTAAATGATATCACTATGACTAACTGTTGTTGTTTTTACTGTTGTATAGAAAAAAGAAGAATAAAGTCAATATATCAGAAGTAATGTAAGAAGCGTATTAAATATAATTTATCATTAAAGTATCGCTTTTTAGACAGTTGATATTAATAGATTTTTCTATTTAAACAGACTTTTTTCGTTTTTCGATCGAAATTATGAGTGAAAGACTAACCGTATTCTTCGGTAAATGAATTGTATTAACTCCATATATCCTCACTTGTAGTCTATACGATTTAAAATTTAAAAGCAGTATTTTATTTTAAATAATAAAATATGCATTGATAGGCAAACAAAATCTAAATGATTAGAAATCAGTATATTTGCTTGAGTAGTCAGGGTGTGGGTGTGGGTAGGTGAGGGTGTGGATAGGATATAAATATGATACCGACACCCAAACCCTCAAGATACGAAGATGCTTTGAATCATTACATCTAGATGTGACTGTCGGTAACTTTGGATATTATATTTGTCACTCAATATTCTCCACACTATGAAAAGTTATTTATGTTCTTTTAATCATTTTTTCTCACTGGAGAAAAACAAAATATCATATATATTTCTTATTTTGTGATTGAATATTTATGTAGAGAAAGTGAACATAAAGAAAACAACAGTTATATCAATTGTCAAGTTTTGCACAACAACATGAAACCTTGAAATTCTCTGTTGTCTCTTTGAATAAATATGAGAATGACAATATGATAGAGAGATATATTTCTCTTATCTTGATGTTAATTTATCGTCATTCTCATCTCTTTTAATACATCATCAAAATATTTTATACACACATCTTAATCTATTAATGAAGTATTTTATCGATGAAATATCTTTTTAACAATAATTTCATAATTAATAATATAGTTGTCACAACTTAATTGTATAGTCTTGCAAATGCATAAATGAAAAATAATAAAATATTTTGTTCAAATATATTCTCCTCTCTCAGGAAACTTTACATTTCCTTCAAAAAGTGCTGATTTTCAATGTTTTTTTTCTATAAAAATAAGCATATTAACTGTTATTTGAACTAATCTACGTCATATGTTACCTCGCAGAGTTTGATATTTACAACAGATATAACATTTTTATTCAAAAATGATCTGAAAAAAAGAAAGTGATGGTATTGTTTTCAACAACATTTGATATTTTGCCATAAATATTTTACGTATAAAGACGATGATATGCAGTGAGCATCAGAATCATTCACTCATTATTATCTTTATTTTAAATGAAATAAATACATAAAAATAAAGTGAAAGATATATCATTTGAGAATCCATTTCTTGATACTTAATAATTTAGAGAATGTTGAACATAGTTGATGATTCTACTAAATATAATGAGAAGAATTTCATTTGTTTTCTAATGATTAATATTTTTATGTTATTATTGATCATTTGATGAAAAATGTTGCAAATAATTTGTAAAATTGATTCATTTTTCTGTTGATATCTACATAATAAAACATATTCTTTTGTATCTTTACATTAGTTGTCATTCATAAATCCTTATCTCTTATTGAATGGAATAAAAACAAGTTATTTCTTTTTAGTTATATTCTCCAATCATTAACTATGAGAATTGACTTGAGTCATAGAAAAACTCTTCTATATTTTACTCAAAACTGAACAAGAGAAAAACAAAAAGTTTATTTCCTCTCTCCATTCGCCTACCTAATGACGTCAATGACAATTCTCTTTTTTGTTGAAATATTTGCAGTAAATACAACATTTGAATTTCACAATTAATAAAAACAATAAATCTGTTTCCTTTTTCAAAACTAATATGAAATATCAGGGATTATTTGTTCTAAATATAAAAATGTTCATGATATTGAAATGTTTGTAGGAAGGATGTGAAAACAAAGTGTTTCAAACAAAACTTAATGTTATTCTTATTAATAATACATCGAAAATCATACCTTTATGAAGGAAATACAATGCTTTCTGAAGAATAAAATATATGGACATTATCTGTTATCTAAAATATATCGCACAATTGTTTTCATTCTTATTTCACACATTAGATGAATGATAAGAAAAGTGCGATTGTTCATTTTCAGGATAAATCTTCACCAAATGCTATTCATCAATGTGAATATCATCGAAACACATCAAATCTATGAGAAATGAATGTATATACAAAAAAATTAGAATTCAACAAAATCAACTGAAGTCATAATTTTATTATCGTTTAAAATTATTCATCATGATGAATAATTATGATTAAATTAACATAGTTGTAAGTGAAAATAGTATATCAATCATTTCTTTTGTTTTGTATTGGTATGAACAAGAAAATGAAGAAGATATCATACCGAGACTGATATTGTGAGCAAATAATTGTAAAATGTTAAATACTTTCTTAAAAACAACAACATTTCCTAATATTCAGTAAGAAGTCAGTTGACAAAGTTAATTCTTTTTATTATGATGTGAACAATTAAAATATTGAAGAACAGTTAGTTTATTTTATGAAACTAAAATAAATATTTAGAGATTCAGTTCTGTAAAAACAAAACTGTAAATCTAAAAATAAATTGAATGTTATGCAGATTAATTTTTTTCCTTAATTATCTGAACTTCTATTTATTCCACTGAAAAACTCAATATATTTTATCAAATAAAATATTTGTAATGAGAAAATAATTTATGTAAATTATTACATCTGAATCAAATTATAAAAGTATTTTATAAACTGATTTTTTTATCGAGATAAATCCAAAACAATGTTAAAACGTATTTGTCCTAACAAAAGGTTTCTTATGTAATTCTCAATTGTTTAAATTTTATTTCGAAATATTGAATTTACAAGAAAAATAAAATAATCAACGACACGAGTATATTATCAGTAGTTTTCTTGATAATCAATTGAAAATTATAGTGTTTTTGATTATGTGTGATTTGGTAGCTCATGTTTTTTCTACGACTATTCGATAACACACAACCAACTCGAACATGTGAATGTATGTGTGTGAGTTCTCGTTCCATTGGCACTTACGGTGACATCCGTTTTATAAGATTCTATCAAGTTCACTATATATATGTTCATTGTCACTGATCGAAAATTTCAGATTATAAGTTTCAAGAAATGATAAATAGATATACATCCTTCTCATGTAATGAGAGGTGATCAGTTACCTCCAGTATAGTCATATCTCTTCCTCTTTGAATCTATGATACCATGCGAGGTAAACAAAAACTAGAGTATGTGATTGCAGCAATCAATATCATAATTTGCAAGGAAGAATAAAATCTGAATTCCATAAACGAACACCATAACCACTCAAACTTCTCCGGCAAATCGCCCAGACCAAAAATAGATCCAAATCCCAGAATATTTGATGAATGTGGAGTATGGGGACTAGAGGACTAAGGCAATAGTGTCAAACTTTAAAGTTGAATCCAACTATCCATTCAACTATACAACTATTTCAACTATTCAAGTTTCAATTATTCCACTGTGTACACATAGATGCCGATGAATTGCGGCTCTTCGGGAGCGAGAGGGAAGGGGATGGCACTATACGCCGCCACGTTGATATAAAAGATGTGTTTTCCGAGGGTATCAGATCTTCGCCTGTATTAGTCAAATCGTAGAAATTAATATTTCTTTCCTTACCATTGATTAATAGATGAATGATACTTCTAAGAAAATTGCATTTCCTTCTTTTTACAGTAACTGGAATAATTGAATAGTTCGATTTACATTTCAAGTTTAACACTACAGTTTTTTTCTAAATTCAGTTTGAAATTAAATAGACCATTGTATACCAGAGTCTATCTTTGTACTAGCTTGATTGAAATGAACGTTTTTGGCAATTTAAAGCATAATTTTTCAGTACTAGTTGAACAGGAAGATCATGGTATGATGTACTAATATCGTTGGGAATAGATTTTCTTCCAAAACTTTCATTCAAAGAAAAAGATGTTGACAGAGAAGATGATGATGTATCAGATATAATATCAGACGTGATTTGATCATCAAAATGCAACGATGAAGTCGGAAGTGGATTTTGAGATTCGGATGTTGACGTTGAAGATGTATTAATAATATTTGTTTCTGTTTTTTGATCATCACTACGTGATTTTTTGTAAGAAGCAGGAAAAAAGGATTCTATTGATCTACATTTATCTCGAATAATTTCCAGAGATTTTTGCTTTATTACAAAAAAAGTATGCATTTGTGCTGAATTCTTTGAATAACCAATGAAAAATCTAATCAAAACCTCTAGAAGAATGGAATCGATAAGTTACGACATCATTTCCAGAGAAAGTTATGAATTCATAATTTTTTTAATCTAAGGAGCTCAAATCATTCCTGAAGGAGCTCAGCCCTCATCAGTCTACCATTGGCACCGCCACTACCCTCACCCACATCCACAGTAACCCATAATGGTTCGCACTTAGTACACTTAGTGGAGCAAATATATTTCAGAAAAAAACGAATGCGTCACTAACTTCACTTATTTAGATTTAGAACTGTTTTATTTCTTGTTTAATATTTATTTTTCAACAAAATATGATATTATAGAATGACAATAATGGTAGAAGGTATAAGCGACATGTTTTTTGGTTTACGAAACATAAGCGAAGAAAAGAATAATGAAAATTTATAGACATCGATAATATAATGAGAAAAGCTCTTGGATCTCAACAAATCCATCATGAAACATATATAATCAATCAAAAAAAAAACAAAGTATGTAAGTACTATATTTATTGTCAGCTCTCAGTTACCGTGATAGCCACATATTAATAGTGATCGACATCCATACCCACACATCTTCAGTAATGTAGAAATCTTTGCACTCGATGGTTACTGCTATCTGCCACATATAAATTGAATTGACTATCTAGTGTTACTCCATAGGGTCTATTTAATTGAGTAGCACTTGTGCCAGACGAACCAGTAATACCCGCTATTGTGGTAGCACTAGATTGACCAGCCAAAAAAAATTGAATACGATGATTTTCTGTATCAGCTACATATATATTTTCATATTGATCTACTGCTACACAAACTGGACCTTTTAAAAGTGTCGGCGAAGATCCGCTTACTCCACTACTGCCAGCAAGAAGTGTCCAACTAGTATCACCTATCACCCAACGAACTATAGTATGAGCAGCACCGTTGGCAATTATTAAACTATTCGTCGATGAATCCAGAGCAAATCCGTATGGTTTCCATAACTGAGTGCTGCCAGTCCCGTAACCATTTCCACCAGCCACTACAGTGCCTGATGAACTACCGTTAAGATATTGCATGATACGATGGTTTTCTACATCACTGATGTACAGGGTGCCCGAGCTCGAATCACGTTGAATTATATTAGGATTATGAAACTGATTGTTTGCACTTCCAAGGAAACCTAAAGACAATCCGAATATATTGATGTTTTATGAAAAAATTCTGGGACTCTTCCATTTTGTTTCTATTTTATTTTGATAATAACATCTAGTTCGAAAATAGGATTACATTGTTTAAATACTTTATTTATTTTTGTTTATATTGCTCAAAAACAATTTCAAACAGCAAGGCTGATAAAAATATATACTAAATAAAAGCTGGTAAAAATGGGATTTCATTCGATATAAAACTCATCAGTCTTGTTATTTGAAATTATAGGAATACAACCGTGAAAGAATATTGCCTTAAATGCTGAATTGAATTACTACTAATCTACTTATCGGCACATGTATAACAAGTGAATCTGTTCACTTTTCTGACCTGAATATTAAATTTTAAATACAAACACATGTTTTCTCCGCCGTGTTCATTTTGCAGGACAATTAATAAGAAAGTTAAAGCATTTGAAGAGCTTCTTGAACTATTTTTTATAATAATAGTAACAGTGGTCGATGAAGATCCAAGCTTTAAAATAATTATTTTATGATACACTTTTCAGAAATAAGCATATCATGTTCTGAGTATAAGTGAGAATAAACATTTCTCATTTCTCTTACCTGTTCCAGCGATCATCGAACCAGATGATGCACCATGTACCCAGTACATAACTCGGTGATTGGCTTTATCTACGATGTACATGTTGTTACTTGAGTCAATTGTAAGACCGATTGGTTGACTAAGAGTAGTAGACGAAACACCTGATGTTCCATCTGCCTGACCGGCAACGGTCACACCAACTGAGCTACCTATGATCCATTTTTGTATCCGATGGTTACCCCAGTCAGAGACATAGAGAGCATTTGATGAATCAAATATCAAAACATAAGGTTCCTTGAATTGACTTGCACCTTCTCCTTCTGCACCGCTCGCATTGCCAGCCACAGTCGCGCCATTAGAGTTCCACCCTGCTGTAAAACCTGTGACTATGAAAAAAAGAATTTAACATAGATAAACATGAAATCTTTGGTCTTAATTTTACAATATTATCAAAAAGTAATTAGAAGAATAAATCCACGTCGTCAAAAAAGAAGATATCCAATTACAATGTAGGGTTATATAGATTGTTACCTTCTCCAGAGAAGAGTTATCTATGATAAAGCAGGTATCTAAACTTACACATGTCATATAGACTTTTTCATTTTATCTTACCGAATATGATCTACTTTCATAATTTAATGCATCATATGCATGAAATAAAAGCTACTCTGAATAAGAGAATGAAGAATCATTTAATGCATAGTAATGCAGAGAACAAAATTGAGAAGTGAATAAAAATACTCAAACTAATAACTGTCGATTTTTGTGATTATCTTAGTACTATACCCAGCTGGAATATATAACTTCTACTCCACGTCCCACCTCACCTTTCATTTCTGTTCTCGTCTCTCACTCGGCCTATTTCTTCCAAGACGCTCTCATCTAATAATGTACTTTATTTAACTACAACACACAGCATAAAATAAACGGGCCTCGCTGTATCTTGGTAATGTTTCTTCCAATACTTATTTGCTCAGAGAATCTGTTTCTTTTTCGAAAAGATTCGTATATTCATACACTACAAAACACCACATTTTGTCTTATTATCGATAGTGTTGTTTATTGCTAAAGGTGCATTTGAAATAAGTTTTTGACGGGTGATTTTTCTAATTGCATGCCTCAACAATTTAATGCAAGTATCTATCAGAGTATTATCTTCTCCAGGGATGAGAATCGGTAAGAGTTTTCAAAAAGAAATAATTTACTAGATATAAATGTGATCCATACAATAGTCGATGTTTTTTGTTATCAAAGAAGTGAAATATGTCTTCGCATCATTCTTCTATACCCTAATTCACTAAGAAGCTTTTTATTATTTCACTAAAATGTAAGTTTGAGACCTACAACTACTCTCATGTAAGGAACATTAAATCAAGCACAACAGATATAAATTCTTCTTTCAATGGAATCGCAATACAAGAATAAAATCTTCGAAAAAATTAAATATTGCAACAACATAATGTAAAGCTTGTCATCTATTAGTTAACATAATAATAATATCAAGACACATTTGATTCTTTCATTGGCAAGAAATGTGAGCTATTGGTTAGGTCGCGTTTAAATCTATTCAACTATTTATTTTCTAGAAAATATTCCTAATTATTACCATTGAAAAAGATGACATTTTGAAACACGCCTAAATTATATTGTTGGGAGAAGCAATGCGAACTAGACATGCATCAAATCCAAACCGTTTGAGTTTTTTGGATTTGGGTATGAGTTTCGATTTTACATTGGGCTGTGACCCCTAAGCATCGAAACGTTTGATATCTGACACACATTCAAACTCAAACTCACAAAAACCAAAACGATTTGGATTCGATTCATGTCTAGCTTCAATATTTGATCCAAACCTAAACTTTCAACAGTTTAGGTTTGAGCTTGGTGTATGATTATACTTGACAGTCAGAATGAAAAGTTTTCGATATAGTTAATAAAAATCATCATCGTCCAGAAAATTACAAAACAGCTTGCATATTACTCACTCGATGATGCAGCTATCGTTGTGAACGTGGTTTTTGTTGTTAATGATGTTGCCGTTGGCGCTGTTGTTGACGTTGCTGTTGATGTTGTTGTTAATGTTGCTGTTGTTGTTGTTGTCGATGTTGATGTTGTTGTTGTTGATGTTGTTGTTGTTGATGTTGTAGTTGGTTCTAGATTACAGAAATGAGTTTAGAATGAGACAAAACCATTGGATAAGGTTTTATTCTTAATTTCTTTCGTCGTCTTTTTCTTTTTCTCTAACAATATATCGACCATAAATATGAGTGCATTATAATAGAATGGCAAATCGTTATATGCTTTACATTATAATTGTAATTCTATGATCTTTACTTTAATTACATATCTAGTATAAGAATTTTGACAAATAAATTTACATCTCTTGTAGCTTTAGAAATGAATGTCTATTATTTGCAAATCCCTACATGGTGTTCTCATTTGGAGACAACTAAACCATAGTAGTCAATTTTGGTGATCAAATAGAGACTTTTTTCTAAATATAAGATATGGGACACATATCAAAACCGAAGAGCATCCCAGTATCTGTACTATTCTCTACAAATGTGTCGTATTGTCCTTAACTGAAGCTCTGTTATTCTCAAATAGTTTACTTCTATGCCAAATCTGATGACGAAATCCATAAAATACAGCTTTTATTTTAATGTAATGCATGGTAATATCAAATCTAGTGACTAGAACACAGCTAGTCATACTAATCTTTCCCCCACGAGATTTAGTTTTAATGGCAAAAGATTTTAGTGCGGCAGAGGATAATGTTGAATTTTGATTAGAGCCCGAAAACGACTGGTACGCTTCAAATCTAAACCATGCTGCATTTCTCGATGGACATTGGCACTAAATTCTCTAAAAAGGAGATATTATGAAAAGAACACTATATCTTGAGGATATGAATGAGCTGGAATGTGAGTTGGAGCGTGTTAGTGTGAATGCATATGGGTGTAGCTTTGCGTGTAGATACGAGATCGAATGTTCAAGTATATGGGTATGTGAATATATTATATTTGCTTTTGAGCAATATCCATCGACAGCCTCAACAATCTCAACTTTATCGAGATGCATATTTGATTCTAAGTTACTCATCTCATTACACCAAAAACATTCAAAAATTCTAATTTTATTGTAATGGATATTTGCCCACAGAGAAGAGATCGAGGTATGGTATTGGTTTTATAAATCTAGATACACTATCTTAGAAAATTGAGGTATCTCTCGATGATTACTATCAAAATATCCGAATTTTGGTGTGAAAACGTTTCTATAAATGAAAATATGTTTCGGATCTGAGAAATCTTATGGGCCGAGCTGGCGTAAGAATAATTGAACGTTTTTGAACTAAATTGAGCCACGAAACAGTAGCGAACGCATAGTAAATTCGTTTTTTAGAAGATTCAAAACTGGTCACATCTAAAGTGAAAGAGAGCGCAATGAATACTATTAACATAGCAATGCCTAGTGCTAATTCTCATAAATAGAGAGGCACATTTTATTATACATACAACTACTCTAATGTTACTGCATTACAAAACCTGTATATAAATAATCCCTATTGTTTATATTTTAATCGAAAAATGACATGCATTTTAATATATACGCTGTATATGGTTTGATTTCCGGTTGAATCAATTCAAGTCAAGAAGAATATATATCTATATATGAATTTATATATAATATATGATTTCATTTGAAATATGGATAGTGTGAATGTGGATGAACGGCTCTCGAGGGTGGATGTGAATGCTGGTGGTTGTCTTGTCTTCACACACACTCTCACTCACCCACACCCTTGAGAAACTTTTTATATATACATATAGATATATATTTTTACTTGACTTAACACTCCTCGACTCGACCCAATCCAAGCTTAGACTTCAGCTTCATTTCTATATTTCTTTTAATTAGAAGAGATTTCTGTGATCAACCCTAAAAGTATTTAATTAGATTTCCAGTAAATCTCTCATATAGTCACTTGATTAAAATTTTCGGGACTGTCGAAAATTACCATCGCATGAATATCCTAGGTGATAGACCTTATTGTCCTCTATCAATAGCAGAAATATTACAATGATTGCCTGTTGCCGCATTAAATGCGAAAGATCAATATTTTGGTAGGAAAACAAAGAAAAACGAACAAGATCCATTTCGTTAATGATATTTCTAAGGTCCTTATAGATTGGCTAAAGCTTCTGGAAGGATTCATACGTATGTAAAACTTACTTTTCTTCAAGGATATTACGTGAAATCACCGGAAAATCGAAACAGATTGGTATTAGCAAATATCGAAAATTCCTCTCGTGTTGTGTCTATTTGTATAAAAAGAAGTGATCCAATCGATCTGAAAATTTCAGCTGGTACCAACGTCACAACTATTTATAATATAGAAAAAAAACAGCGAACCCAGAGATGTCGAACTATCACTGGTATCTGATCTTCTCAGACAATTAATCTTTATAAATATACTTCTACATGCTAAAAAAATTTCGTTATAGATCCCACAAAAGCTTTCGTTTTTGTTGCTTAAAAGTAGGATGTATAAGTTGTTGTGATAAACAACAAAGTTCTACATTCTGTTCTCTTATGTCGTCATCCCAATAGTATATCTGACGTGAACTCAATGGTGGATTTTACAATAATTTATCTCTTATGAAATATTCTAAATTAGAAAATAGTTTTTTGTATAGATATTCCTTTTCTTAATGTTTGCATCGTTTCTGTCGTACCCGTTTTTGTCGTGATTATTATTTCGGTTGTTGTTTCTTTTGTTGTTGTCTTTGCATTGTTTGTCTTTGTTCTTTTGAGGATAACTATGGAAATCATTGTTATTATAATAAGTGCAATAATAATAAATATGATCCATATCACTTTTCTTTTTTTCAGATATTCACATCTAGAATAAGAAATCTTTTTTATCATTGTCTACAATTCATAAGATACATACAATGTTTCTGTTTGAGTCGCATTCGAAGTAACTGTTTCAGACTAAAATAATAGAAAAAAAATTACCGTTTTATAGATTTACTTTTTCTCAATAAATTACATCACTAGCAGCAACTCCTACTCTGCTGCTCATTGTTGATATCTTGTTGAACATTTAATACTTTTAAAATCTAAAATCGACAAAAACATTTTCTCCATTAATAGATTTTCAATCATTAATAATATAATTACAAAGAAATTAAACTGTTTACTCGCATTTCTTTTCTCAAAGGATCATCTCTGTTTCTCATTAATTGTTGAAATCTATATTTCAAGTAATATCTAATATTCCTTACCGACTAATCATTAAAATAATAGACACGATATTTATCATGCTCTCTCTTTCTCTGTCTTAAATAATCAGTTCTTTTTAGACGTAAATCATCGTGTTAATGTAAAACATTTGCAACAAAATATCATATATCAATAAAAACAATGAGTTCATTTCCTTTTTCAATGTTAGTTTTAAAAAAAAACAACCCTTGTCAGATAGAGTTTTTATCTCTTATAAATTTGAAATTATTTGAGACAATATTTAGTGTAATTATTAGTTGATAAAACATTGAAAAATCAGTGCTGTTCAAAAGATATGCAACATTTCCTCACAGAGAAAAAAAGCTGATGTTAAAATGTTCTACTATACACAAAAAAATTTTCGAAAATAATTGAGAATTAGACAATAATTATAGTTAAAAATGGGTTTTCATTTGATTTTATCATATGCAATGATTATCTTAACATCGTTTCTTCACTTCAAAAAGAGATCGATCTTCATTGTATGATTTGTTATTCTTTGATTTTTTAGTTGGAAGTCGATAAAGAACATTGAAGAAAACTATAATCACGATAGTAATTACAATCATAGTCATATGAAATACGTAGATTCATTGAATAATTACATTTAGATGTGACTGGCGGTGATTGTGGATATTATACTTATCTTTCAATACTCTCCATACTATGAAAAGTTATTTATGTTTTTTTAATCATTTTTCTCACTGTAGAAACAAAACTTCAGACTGATTTGTTAGTTTGTGATTGAATATTTATGTAGCGAA
Source organism: Adineta steineri (assembly GCA_905250115.1). NCBI lineage: Eukaryota > Metazoa > Rotifera > Eurotatoria > Adinetida > Adinetidae > Adineta > Adineta steineri. The sequence goes on along the minus strand of CAJNOI010000325.1, from coordinate 56,451 downwards.
AGCGAACATAAAAGAAATAGCAGTTATACCCATACTGAATTATTTTATCGACGCAATATCTTTTCAACAATAATTTCATAACTAACAACGTAGTTACAGCTTAACACTATAGACTCTGAAATGAATGAAATAAAATAAAATATTTTGTTCAAATACATTCTTTTTTTCTCTCAGGAAACTTTACATTTCCTTCAAAAAGTGCTGATTTTCAATGTTTCTTTTGTATGGAAAAATAATGATATTAACTATTATTTGAACTAATTTACGTCATATACTACCTCGTAGAGTTTGATATTTACAACAGGTATAACATTTTTATTCAAAAATGATTTGGAAGAAGAAGGTAATAGTATTGTTTTCAACAACATATGATGTTTTGTCATAAATATTTTACATATAAAGACAATGATATACAGTGAACATCAGAATCATTCATTTATTATTACCTTTATTTTAAATAAAACAAATACATAAAAATAAAGTGAAAGATATATCATTTGAGAATCCATTTCTTGATACTTAATAATTTAAAGAATGTCAGACATAGTTGACGATTCTATTAAGAAAATCTGATTTGTTTTATTCTAAAGAAATATTTTCTATTTTATTACTGATCACTTAATGAAAAATGTTGCAAATAATTTGTAAAATTGATTCATTTTTTTGTTAATATCTATATAATAAAGCAGATTTTTCTGCGTCTTTTCGTTAATTGTTATTGATATTTGTCTTTTGTTGAATGGAATAAAAATAAAATGTTCCTTTTTAGTGACATTCTCCAATCATTAACTATAGAATTGACTTGAGTCATACAAAAACTCTTCTATATTTTATTGAAAACTGAACATTAGGAAAACAAAAAGTTTATTTTCTCTCTCTCTCTATTCGCCTACCTAATGACGTCAATAGGAATTTGCTTTCTTTTTTGAAATATTTGCAGCAAATACAACATTTGAATTTATTAATAAAGAAAAATAATGAATCCGTTTCCTTTTTCAAAACTAATATGAAATATCAGGGATTATTTTTTGTAGATATAAAAATGTTCATGATATTGAAATGTTTGTAGGAAGGATGTGAAAACAAAGTGTTTCAAACAAAATTTAATGTTATTCTTATTAATAATACATCGAAAATCATACCTTTATGAAGGAAATACAATGCTTTCTGAAGAATAAAATATATGGACATTATCTGTTATCTAAAATATATTGCACAATTAATTTTATTCTTATTTCACACATTAGATAAATGATAAGAAAAGTGTGATTGTTCATCTTCAGAATAAATCTTCTTCACATACTATTCAACATTATGAATATATAAAATAAAGTACAGTACAAAATGTATTTCGATAAATATGATTATCAATGTGCCAGATGAAGTGTTTTACAGTTTTTTGATCATTGACGATGATATATTTTTGTGAATCTTTGCTATGATTGACTAATTGTAGTAGTTATTTTCGAAGTTTTCTTGAGTTGTCTTCATCATTCTGGTCAATATGATAGACGAAAAGATCGAAATTTGATGAAGATCGGTCACCTAAGAATTTTTTGTATTTATTTTTAATCAATATCTTTTGCATCGTATCGATGTTGATTGCCCACGATTACATTTACATGCATTGCTGGTGTATTCGGAAAAATATTTGTATAAACGTAATGCATCTTGAGGATGAGTGTGCATTCTAATAAAATAGAAAATCCACACTCACGCATACACTCTAGAAAATCATTTTGCTCGAAGAACTATTAACATAATTATTTAAATAATGAATATTACAGATATATTTGTTAATGAATACGTATCGAAGAACTTATTATATTATTATTATTCAAATAAATCGAAATCATATTAAATCTTTATATTATGAATCACCAATATAAAAGGATGATCTATGATGGAAAATGATTATTTATGAAATTTTCTAAATATATAAATTAACAACATCTCATATTATTTGAATTATCGATATATAATTACAATATTTAATATCATTATTAATTGTTGATTTTAAGAAAATAGTCTTATTTTGAAAAAATTCATTTATAAAATAAATATTTGAATATTATTTACAATGATTTCCTATTAATATTCGATGAAAAAATAAATAAACATACTTTAGAAAATAATCATATAACATTTATTCTAAATAACATCATATATTTTGACTAATAGGTCAATATGTTTCGAATTATTCATCTTCATATTATCTACCTCTAGAAATAGAAATTCAATATGAAATTCTGAGGCTGTGAGTGGGGTATGAGTGCATTTTCTCTTAGTCTTCATCCACACTCACATACATCCACCCACAAGATAAATGAGGATAATATTATTGTTTGTTTTCTTATCTTTACAGCGTACAAGTAATTATGTCGTTATTTTAGTGTTCTCCAGTGGAGAGTCTCCACTAATCCATAATGCGCATCTTGCATATGAGTAATACAACTCGGAGTATTAACGAACCGTGTGTGAATAAAAGACGATGATAGCGCATATTCTTTTGATCAGTTAAAAAGGTGCATAGATAAATAGATATACAATATACTCATATTCAGAGAAGGTATGTAAAATTAGCGATATTTAAACGTCAATATGGTCACATTTTTGAAACAACAATCGATATTTTTTTGTGTTAGCTTGTGAGTTTCCGTCGAAATAGTAAAAGTAATCGTTCTCAAAATGAATTATTTTTAAATGTATCTAGAGAATAATCAAAATAACATTCACATTATACTTTCTGATAAATGTAGAACTATACAAAGACATATTGTAAAAGAATTCGAATTTTGCATAATTTCTTTCAACATTGTTCCGTATGCAATAATATTTCGTTGGATGCATGAGTTCGCGAAAAAAAACAGACTTTAAATAATCTAACATCCATATAAAATTCTGTTCTCTGAATAAAAGCTGCTTTTGTCAAAGTTTGTAAAAATATACAAACAATTTTTTCCTATAAATCACCATTTTGTTGTGAGAGAATGGGATCTAAATTTATACACACACTAATCAAAGTGTTCAAGAGCATAGATACATTTTTGTTTCATTTTTTAGAAGATAATAAATGGGCGAAAAATTTATCGCATGCTTTCGACGACCACCACCAATAGCAGTAGAACAGAAATTATCAGAGCAAGTGCCTTCACTACCGTAACTATCGTATGTGGAACAACAGGACTCCATTTTCGGTTCTTCGCTGTGTGATATGCCAACCGAATTACTTCTTTACAACATCTTTCCATACCTAACATTCATGGATCTCTGTCATCTCTCTCAAGTTAACAGACTTTTTCACAACCTCCTTGAATCAACAGATCATGATAATAAGGAGCTTTCAGCACATTTATGGGCAAAATGTATCAAGTCTGAAATGCTAGGTAAGAGTACAACAACTATTCGAGCTTGAAAATCCATAGAGTCGACCAGAGATGATTAAAATGTGGAAGAGATATTTACGTTTTTTGATAAACATTACTATGGAGTGTCTTCCATTCCCAAAACGACAGAAAGTGAAGACTTCATAGTTTATATTATTTATCTCTGCAGAGAGTTATATCAACAAAGACATTACTGTGATATATATCAGATCTCGTACAAACAATGGAGTTACCGAAAACCATCTGGAATGCCATGAAACGGCAACGATTCATATTTTTGAAAGTAGGTGTAATGCGGCACTGCATATAGTAAAATAACTCCAAATTGCTACTTAGATGAACGTTTTTGTGAAATCAAAGAGAAAATCTTTCATGCCTTCGGTGGCAACCAATTACATCCGGAACTGTTGCCTAATAATCAAGAGCTGGGTGTACAAGGTCAATCGTCATTGTGGATCGAGAAGAATGATAGACTGTCAAAGTTTCAATATCTAATGAGCGATGAGAAGAAGTTCATTCTGACAGTGCGTCCACATTTGTATCCACCATTTCAAGGAACACCCACCACTGTAGCTTACTATGAAAAGCAATATCGTACTTTATTAGAAGCCGCTGCCAACTACCAGAAAAGTAAGCTAAACTGTTTTTTAGTTTTCAAAATTGACTGTACAATAAAGTATATTATTGGTGATTTTTTCTGTTCTAGATAACAATCAGTCAGCTGCTGATGTGCCTGAGAAGCAGACAGAAATCTTCGAAAGTATGACAGCAAAATTTCAATCCTTATACATGAAACGAAAACGAGAGGTAGATCCGTGGACAAACGTTCTAAGAATGCGATGCGGTGGATGTACTGGCTTCTCAAGAAGTGACTACGATTGGAAACTCTACAGTCGATACATTACAATGTATCCAATAAGTTTTGTCAGAAAAGAGCATAAAAAGGACAAGCTATGTAAGTATTATCACAGTTCAAAAAGAGTCTGTGCTTCACTGTTAACTTCAGACAAAAATTAGTTTTCATTGACGACCAAAACTTTTTCAGTTAAATTTTGCAGGTGTTTACTATGAACACGGTCTGCTGAACTCAGATGCTGTAATGGATAACCACAGTCGCTATATGGCGACAGATCTCGACGGATCTGAGCTCCGGTGAAAACTGGCTCTGCTACTATCAAGGTCTAATCAAATGTCTAAAATGTGAACAGAAACTTTTCCTTACGCCGCCATTGAATGAGCAGCAGCCAAAGCCGTACACATGGTATATTAGCTATTCACAGAAGAGATCGCGTCACAGTGGCGACAGACACGGTCATCGAATAGAATACATTGAAGTGTATTGTCCTGCATGTGAATGGTATTCTCTTTGGAAGTGCAAGGCACAAGCACAGAAATGATTTCCAGCACTGGGTGGTACGCCAGAGACGAGACCAAAATAAAAAATAGATTGAGTTCACGGAAGATTGTTTTAAGACAGAGATAGATTTACACAGAATAAAAGAATCTACTAAAAATATTATGATTGTTCTATAAACTATAGATTATTGTAATTTGCTGAGTATTGTTTGGATGAGAGCTGCTATCATAAGCTAGATTTCACTGTAGTTATCAAGATCATCAAATGGTTTATAGAATAATTCTAACTCGAAAAGTAAAAGTAAATTCTAGATTTAATAATTTTATAATAATCGATGACTGGGTGTGGGTGTGACCGCGGGTGGGTACTGATGTTCAAAGAGAAAAGGCTGAAACTTGCACCCACGCTCACACCCTCACACACACCCACCCTCAAGATGGTAAGAAAAAAGTTTAGTCAATGTTCATGCGAAGAGGTGAATTACGAATAACAAGGTTTCGAGCTACATTTATAAAGGTACGCTTGATACGTTGACGTCGTGAAATATGTGGAAGGAATTTAGCTCTCTTTATCGCATGATTGAGCTCTGAAGTCATTGAAAATAATGTCGCATATGAATCTAAAGACTTATCTATCGTTTCAAAAGTAGGTATGATCACTGGTACAGTTGAACGAGCCATCCGAAATACAGAAGAAAGCGTAGATGAAAATGAAAAGTCTTTATTATCGGCGTTAAAAAAGCTTTGCCCAGCACGATAAATTTTATCCTCACCCTCTGTGTCTAACCGAGTATCAATGTTGTCTACGATGCCTTCTAAAAGGTCCCAATTGCAATTTATATGCCATTCCACACATCGCTGCATAAATAGCCTGGTCGTTTGTTCAGGATTTTCATGAAGTAACGTGTCAATAAGTTCTTCACCCTTACTTGTACTACGTATTATGACGTTCCATACTTGACGCGTTATTTCTGCATCGTATTCAATTGATTCTATTTCGAATGTTGAACTAATATCAAAGAGCACCTCTTCGTCAGCTTGTATCGCTGATATGTCGTGAACGTCAGCAAAAATCATCTGTTTCTTCTTTTGATGAAGTTGATGTCGATTATCAACATTAATATGATAGAGAACAGAAACACAATCACCTGTTTGTTGATAAGTTCCTGTACTAGCATACATATCAGCCACCCCAAGTTGAGTAGTAGTTGATAAAAAAGAGTTATAAGCTAAAAACATGCCAGGTTTCATCTTGCCTAATTCTGTATACGGCATAGTCACACCACGGTACAAAAGATATTCTTTTTCTTGTGTCTTCTTATGAAGTCTAGCTAATGACCTTGAAATATCACTAATTAAATAACGAAATATAAATAAAACACGTATGTTATTTGTGCGAAGAGCTTTGTTGCAAAATCGATAAACAAAAGAATCTTTTGTGTACCAGTTGATGGCTTTGTTGGTTTCATTGTCTTCCTCATATTCCTGAATTTGTCGTAGTTGAGCCTTATTGTTTTCACAACATAAACGACAAAAATCGAGCATCTTTCGACGGCCATACTTCGATTTAACCGGTTTTTCAATGAACACTCTCTTGAACAATTGCAAACAAACAAAGTCGCCAGCTGCTTCGACGTCTGATACTGTCAAATAATATGAATAATATTGATCAAGAGCCAATAAGGTATAGTTTGCTCCCATTCTTTGTATTTAATAACTACTCCGACGGTATTTTGGAGTATCGTTTAAATAGGGTGCATTAGAATCACTAATCCAACGAATGAGTAAGAGAAAATGAAATTTGGTTTCTACCAAGCAGACAGTCACGCTCGAATGGGTTTCTTTTTCTTTGTAATTAAACATAAGAAAAAAAGGTATTTCATATGACAAGAGTAAATACGATTTGTAACGCAAAATATTGCCAAAAGGTAAATGCCAACAGAGAAAGCGATTTCCTCGTTGCAGATAATCCCAAACAACGACCAAGTTCTAGACGTATTAGACCTAACATCAACTAGCCTAAGTGAAAAAACAAACGACAACTTAAGAAAGAAGAAAAGGCACTCAACAAATACTAAATTCGATCATGAGCAAAATAAAGTTTACACTATAGCGACAACAGCCTTTGCAACTGGTGATCATACAGATCGAACAGTACAATCTGCGCCGAGTGCGATGTCCGAGGATACAGCATCACTCGACATATCTATTCAATCGTCTAGACATTCAACACTGGGATTGGATAACGAACAAGTTGCCTTACCGAATAGTGGAGAGAAGAAAAAGCAAAAAGGAAGAACGTGGTCGCCTCCACTCATTAGACATGCTTTACCAGAGGCAATCAAATCCAGATGTTCCTCTATCACAACTTCGAATTACTCATCTTCACTGATCTCCATATCACGTTCTTCTGGAGAACTGAATAATACGGTTGAACATCCGACCTTCCCGACACCACAAGCTGATGAAGTGCAAATAAATTTTTTCCGCGCATTAATTTGTGTTCCATGTAATCTTGAGGGTGTGGGTGGAGTGAGAGGATGCGCATATGGGTGTATATTTTCTTGGCGTTAATCAACGCCCACAACCACCGTCAAATGTATTTTTTGAATCTTTTGAAAAGGTTTAGTTCAGAACTTTTTCCAGAAAACCTTTTGTTGCAAGGGTTCAGGATTGGTTTTCTACTAAACCTTTTTTTTACTAAATCAGAAAAAAGGAATCTCCGATCCATCGGCGAAATGAATCCTTTTTTTAGAGAGTAGGAAAGCGCTGTGAGAACTTTGGTGATCGTAACTATTACAGGAATTGAATCCATAGCGAACAAACAGATAAACAGACAAACAGATAAATAGACAAACAGACAAACAGATAAACAGATAAACAGATAAACAGACAAACATTCTTCTTTATATATATATATATAGATATAGATATAGATATAGGTAAAATAAAGCTGAAGGTAATCTTTACTTTTAGTTATACATTTAAGATAAAGTAACACTCCTATATTAGAATGAATTTATGATTGCTGATTTTTCTTAAAAATTTTCCTCTCTGTACTATTGATTTTAGAATATATAACGTTGCGATTCTTGTGTTTTAAATAAATTTTCGTTCATCTCATTTTTAGAAACACATACATATTATAATTTAACGACTAGAACAAACAAGCAAATGGCATGGACATACACGGCTTATGTTTTGTGCGATATGGGTATTTCGTTTGGCCTTGGAGTCATGATCTTTATTGTCATATTTCTACTCTTTTATCGTTCAAACGTAGGTAAAAGCTTTGTCGAGCAGCAAATTATAGGTATCGAACCACCTAATATCAATGAAGGGGATGATGGTGGCAAGTACATCAACGAGTACATGGATAATAAGGAGCATCTGAGATATGTTAATTTATTTTTCTGCTTAATTACCGCAAGCGCACTTGCGATTACGGTTGTGTTGATTTTTAAAGAATGTTTCCTAGCAAATACCAAACTTTTTGAGAATGATAATTGTCCTGATTATCCAGCGGATTGTTTTGTTTTTAAATTAATGAATTACACGCCAGCAACGAACACAGTAACCTTCTACTGCGATCCTTTCAATAAAGCTCGGTTTCCTAGTGATGCACCCAATGCTTACGCATGGTGTTTTAGCTGGATCATTCGACTACAAACAACCGAAAAAATTCTAGATCAATTTGGTGTGTGTAGTGGTCTTATTGGTCTATTCACAACATTGTTGGCTATAGTTATTTATTTTCGCAGATACACGTTCACATCCTACTTGTGTGGTATTTTTATTTTAATATGTCTCGTTGGCTTTTTTGGTGTACTAGACTCCGAGTGGTCAATTACAGTGTTAACGTTTGCTGTACTAACTCTAGGTGTGGAAGTGGGAGCTTTCGGAATATTTCTCCACTGCGTCCAACCTGAACGTAAAAAAGAAAAGAATAAGGAACAGATATCTATATTGACTACAAATCAAACAAATCCTTCCTCTAATCGAACTACATTTGAACTGCAACCATCTTCTCTAATAACGACATCATCACTCCATAATAAGACTCCATCAAAAACGGCGACTGTTACCCCTATAGGATAAACTATTTGTTTTAACTTATCATAATTAATCACGCTAAACAGTTATAACTTATGTCAATTAATACCACTTCGTTGCACTAAAAATATCTGTCGTATTATTAACAATTTATTTTTATTCTAAAAGTATAATTTTGTTTGTTTTTTAATATTTGTATAGTTTAGCGACTGAAAATAACACGAGCTGATTTACGAAGGGACTAAAAATTCTTAAAAGAAGTGTGGGTGTGAGTGTGGATGAGGGTGAGCGTGAGTGGGTGGATGTGCGTGTACGTGTGAATGTATTTGGGTGTGGATGGGTGGATGAGAGATGATTACATTATCCACGGACGCATATCCATACCCATCCTTCTTCTTGTTTTTACACGATGGATACTATATTTAGGCGTTATTTAAATTTATCCGCGCTATAATGTTATTAAATGTATGTGTATTACGAGCATCAGTCTGTTCACATTTACGCTATGTATTTTGTTCATTTTGTTTTTATTCATAATTTTCTGGTTAATATGTGAGTCATTCAGTAATGAATATTGCTTGATATCCACTATTCATTTTTACGTTGTAGAGTACGGTATGGATAGTGAATGCCAAGCCGCGTGTCCAATTTAATGATTCACATCAAAAAACATATTGTGAAAAAATTGTCTTTAATTATGCTTTCGCAACAATCATTATCAAATGGTTATTGCCAATAGTTAGTATTCTTATTAACTGCTTTCCGTCACCTACCTAAACATCTAGTACAGATTTCCAGCAACTTGAATATGTATTAAATTTTTTATAAGAGATTTTTTGCCTTAGTAAAAATTATTTGTATCGTGCGAACATTCAAGTTGTCTATTATTTAATAAAGTACCTTCTGTAAATGATTATGTATTCAATTAAAAGCCACTTGAATACAGTTCATCATTGACGCAGAAAGTTAAATCTAACTACGAATCAATCATTGAGTGTGGATGAGTACTTTATTTTATCCATAGCCACTCACCCACACCCTCCCTTAAGATACAATGCATATATATAACATCACTTTTTTGCATTGTCTACTTTTCAAATAAGAACGTGTTCATTATTTAATCTGATTCTATCAAATGTTTTAAAGAAATTATTATAATACATTTATTTTATTATGAGAGAAAAAAAGAGTAGAAAATCTTTGTCTTATCAATTATCATCATATTCATCTTCAATATGTTGTTTTATTGTTGGTGATGAATGAATTTTCTGTATAGCAATGACTTGGATACCATCTTCTGGTGCAACAACCATCATTTCTTTTTGTCGTGTTCGAAGACGAAGTGTTAACAAATTATCTGTTGGATCAATATCACGAATAATCGATCGACTCATATCAGCAAATGAAAGTAATTTTGATGTTATGTGAAATGTAAGATTATTATCGAGTGATGTATACTGAAGTTGTCCTTCTTCATTTGTTAATATAATACCTTCAACATTAGGATGTGCTAATAAACGTTTTAATGTTGCTTCTTCAGTTGGTAATAGATCTATTTTCGAATTATAGATAGAATAAAAATGACATTTTATTCAAAAAAAAAGAAAAAGATTACTTAATGATTTTTCCATTTCTTTCTAACAGTTTTCAATTGCAGTTTGTCGTTAATAAATAAAAGATAAGAATTCTTTTTTTATGTAAGATAAGAAAGAAAAAAAAACTCTTTACTCTTAACCAATACACGCATTCATGTTAGATACAGTTGACAACGTTCAACAAATTGAATATTATTTATTGTATATAAAAAATTCTAACATGGAGAAAAAGAAAGACGTAGTTTTGTTTCCGTTTGTTTTCTTTTTCATAATGAAAACGATAAGAGAAAAAAGAAATGTTTGACATATCTCTATGTACTTTTCATTTGACGTCATATTATTCTTATCTTTTAATAATGCATAAGTATATAAATTTAATCAATTATTTCTTTTTGTTATTATCATTTGTATAAAAGAAAAAAAATGAATTTTTAATAGTTTGATGTTTGTTATGTAGGAAGAGAGAGGACTTTTCTTTTGTCTATTAATACAATATATCCTATATTGATGAATCAATAAAAGAATTTAGCTGAAAACTATTTATAAATGCTTTCATATTTAAGCGAACAATATTATATTTTATTTTAATATATTTCCCCACTTGTAATCGTAAATATGATGTGATAACATACAGAAAAAGAAAACGAAATGGGAAAGGAAGAAATGCTAATGTTTATTTGTATAATTTGTTATATTGTCAATAGAAGATATGAAAGAAAGACCGTTAACCAGTTACATTTTTCCGATTGGTTCACTGTTATCATAATGAGAGAAAATTGAATGATTTTCTTGATCTTGTTGAAATTTGCCAATAATTATGTGTAAAATATGAAAAGCGCAAGCATATTGAAATTGAGAAAGAACCATTTAAGTGATGTGATGAAGAAGAGAAATTAAAAGGAAGCAGAAAAACAAGAACGAAAGATGTGTAGTTTTAGTTTAGGTTGTGGATAAAAATGTAATTTAACTATTGACCAAAACTAAAATTATATGAAATGAATTTATATAAAATTAAATATATATATTATAAATAGTCTACCGATGCCAATCATTGTACGTTGTTGTAGTTTGTTGAACTGAAGCTGAAAAAGAAAAAAAATATAAGAAATCGAGAAATTTAAATATATTTCAATTTACGTTTCTTTTGCTCGCCAAATGTTGGTACATATGATGTTAATTTTGGTCCACGAGCTATATAATAAAATGACTGTACAATGTTTTCGTAAGTAAAATTATGAAACATACTTGCTGAATTACTATTATTTGATGTATCTCCAAGCCAATTAAAACTATCACGACGTACTGTTTGTCGTGGATTAATACCTATATAATTCGAAATATGACTTTGAAAATAATACAAAAAATCAATATTTACCTGGTTTATACCTTGAATTTCCCATATAATATTGCTTAGCAGATGCTTTCGTTGTTGAAAATGGTGCTTTCATATCATTTTGATCACGATTATTATTTGCATTAGAAAAAAAATCATCTGGATTAAGATCAATTGCTGGTTTATTCGATTTATTTGTTGTTATTTTTTGTGTATGTGTCTTGCTTATTATATGATCATCATTTAACCAATCTGCTAAATTATCTCCTCTGTTTGATGATGCAGAATTTTTACTTGGTGCTATTGGATGTAAAGCTTTTGGTGCTTGTGGTGGTGGTGGAATTGCTCGGCCTTGTAATATAGCATCAATATCAAATGATTGATCAACTGCTGGTTTAGGTGGTTGTTTTAATATTGATGTACGACGTTGTTCAGAATGAATATTTGCATTAGAAAATATGGGAATATTTCCTTTTCGATTTTCTGATATGGATGTATCATATTTGGATACTTTTTGTTGTTGTTGGGAAGAATTATCAAATAAAAATCCACTCGACTGTTTTGTAGATTTTTGTTGTTGCTGTTGAGTATTTATATTTTCTTTTAGATTTGTTTTACTTGGTTGCTCGAATTCTTTAAGTAATGCATCTAAATCATTCATATCATTTGCACTACCTGGAGTTTTATCCTTCAAAAAAATAGAACAATTTTTATTTTTATTAGAAAAATTTAAATATAAGCTAGTTACCTCATCTCTATCCCAATCTTTAGTATAAATTTGTTTCGAATCATGTGATTGAGTTGATATAACTGATGATGAATCATTAATTACTGAAACATTTGTACTTGATATTCCTAATGAATCTTGACTGACTTTGAAATATGGATGTTTTAAACACTAAAATATAATATGAAATAAAATGGTTGAAAGAAAAAATGGATTTATACTTGTGTTGCATTTGGTCGTCGTTTAGGATCCCATTCAAGTGTTGCTGCAATAAGATCAATTCCATCATTATTTGAACTATGAATAATTTTTTTCAGATCTATTCGAGCACATTGTGGCCAACGAAAGGAAAGTTTAGCAGCTAGCATAAAACCTTCTGGCCATTCATCCTTAGAAGAGAAAAAAGATGAATATATATATTTCATAAAAGAAAAAACTTACTCTATTTGGTGTACCCATAACAGCACAGATCTTAAACATTTGATCAATTTCACTACTACCGGGAAATAATGGTCTTAATGTATAAAATTCAGCAGCAATACAACCAACTAATAAAGAATTGATTTTATTTGAAAAGTATTTTTTCTGGAAATATTTATTTTACCTGCCCATATATCAATTGGAGATGTGTAAGAAGTAGAACGAAGTAGCACCTCGGGAGCACGATACCATCTTGTAGATACACTAAATAATAACTTCTATTTGAGATATATTGTATGGAAAAAGGATGTTTACTAATCAGTATATGGTGGTCTTGAACGTAGCTCACGAGCAAGACCGAAATCAGCTATTTTTTATTAGTTCAACACCTTTGCACAATATATTTTCAGGTTTTAAATCACGATGGAAAAATCCTAAATAATAATAAATATAAAATTTATAGAATAGTGAGAGCAATTGCCTTACCAAGTTTATGCATATAAGCTAATCCTTGAAGAAGTTGAAATATAACATTACGAACATTAGTCTCAGGAAATAATCGATCTCTATATATAAATAATATTCAATTTAAAAATAAACAAAAAGAAAATATATTCTTTACCGTTTTTTCATTAATTCATAAAGATTCTCATTCATATACTAATAAAATATAAAGTAACTCATTATATTTCAAATAGATAATTTACCTCAAAAATCATATATAAATTATTATCTTCACGAATAACTTCTTTTAATTTAATAATATTAGCATGACGAATTTTTTGTAAAGCCTGATAAATTAAATATTTAATTTTCAAATAAATAATTTAATTGTTATCTTACTTTAACTTCTCGTAAATCCATACATTCTTGCCAAGAATCTAAAAATAAATATTTCATTCAAAATAAAATTCTTCTCTTCGACTTACAATATTTCTTTTTCATTCTAAATAGAAAAATAAGATATATTTATTAGATAAAAAATTTCTTTATTTTATTTACCGTTTTATAGCAACTTTTTCTTGAGGTGAATCTTTAAGATTAGCAAGTAACACACTTCCATATGTACCGTCACCAAGTTGCTTCACAATCTTGTATTTCTCCATAAATAATTTGTTTGATTATATATTAATAGAATAAAAATGATTTTGCAGATAAATAATCAAAAAAGAATACATTCATCTAGATAAATAAAAAATCATATAGTTTAAGGAAAAAAAAACAATAGTATGTAAATCTATCTAACGTCATTTATTAGCTATTAAGACGCTGAAGACAACTTCATTATTGGTGTCGTTACCTGAACTCTACCTTTTTAACTATTCAATTATAGAGAAATATAAAAAAATAAATAATTGTTCATACGAAAGATAACGACATCTGCAGGAATAAAATTTTATTCATGAGATTAAATAACAGATGTTTCGTATCATATTGAAGTTAGATTTGGTAACTTCTTTACACTCTCATAGAAATCGGCAATGAGAAAAAAAAGTACATGTCATATATGACAAATGAAACTTTAATTTCTATTTAATGTACCAGTTTAAAGTCATTCAATTGTGTCTATTTAATTCAACTATTTGTTCTTTTTCTTTGTTATGCTCTATTGAAAATGCAAGTCATATGGACAGCATCCTGTCATATTCACTTGTCAATCTTTCTATCAGTTCATTCACACGTGTTTATTGACGAAACATTGAACAGACGGTCACTAGTTCTTTTTGCTTTTTAATATCTATTCGGTCAAGTATCTCACAATAGATAGTATTTATTCATTAATAGATGCTTTTTCTAGCCGGAAGCTTTTTCTTTCTTTTTTTTTAGTTTTTTTGACTGATGATAGAAATTCGCCGACCTGCATTACCAATTTATGCTTATCGTACTCATTCGCATGGTTGAATATCTATGAATTTCAGTAATAATCTCTCTTCCAAAAAAACATTCTCAAAAAGTCTAGAAAACAAAAGAAATGATTGAATGATTTTAGATTAGTTTTCGATGATCATTTCTTAAAGAAAGAAAGAAAGAAAGAAAGAAAGAAGGGCGTTTTCCCATCAAATTAGCATCTATTTCTTCCATGTTTTAATAATGATCGATGCAGTTCAGTTTCTCAAGTATGTTCTCCTCTTCTCCTCTATATACTTGTCAAAGAAAATATAGAGAGGCTATTTCGATATTGTTCTCAGTGTTATAAGTGTTCGTCGAATGATTACCTTTTGAATATAAGAATTTACACTTGCGTCTTGTCCTTCAATAATTCTCACTAGAGGGAGTTGTTTTCTTATTAATGAATGAAAATCCCACACAGTAAGACAGGCGGTAAGCGTTCAAACGCACGAACATATGTCACTGTATCGGTCTAATGCGTGACTATGGAAAAAGTGCCAACAACAAATACCGCTACTACTTTTAATAATCATATTAAAAAAAAAAGTTCAATCAGTTTTTATTATAAAGTTCACTACAATTATTGAATAAATAAGTGACAGTGAAGAAAAATTGTTTTTATACATATTTTTGTTCTTTTAATTCAATATATCCTTTGGGCATATAGACATGCATTTGATCTACTTGAACATCCATTTAAAGTAAAGAGAGATCCTTGAAAAAATGATCAATTACTAATTCGATCAGTGCATTACTTTAGGTGTTTATTCGTCACAAGAGACTTTCCTTCATTTTTTTTCTTCATAATATATGTCGTCTAATATATTATATAAGAAGAAAAATATGTATGTAATGATGCATAAAATAAAATCGACATAGTATTCTTTTCTTTTCATTTTGTTTGATCTATTGTAAGTAAAAGTTGTCTTGAACTTATCAGTGTTCAACTTGAGACTCGTTTAATGCATGAATAGACTTTTGAAATTTAAGCTAACAACAACAACAACATACATCATGTTTGTCTATGGAAATTGAGAGTGAGTGAGTGAGTACAATTGTTATTCAGTAATTTTAGTGGAGACGAGATTTTTTTTTCTAACTGAAGTCTCATTATTGAAAATACAAATAATATCCCACAGAGATTTTTAATTAGAATAAATAATTTTTATTTTCTTGTTTTTACAATTGCAAATTCTCGAAGTTCACATCTGTATTATTGACTATCAATTGGCACGTGTATGTATGGATAAAGAAAGAGAGAGAGAGAGAAAGAGAAAAGTATCGTATTCTTTCTCTCTCGTTCAATCATTGTGACCAATACCGAATAGAGAGGAGAAGAACAAGATGGATCCATAATTCACCAGAATCGATCAACTACTGTTGTAGTTCAATTTTGTCGTCATCATTTGAAATTATAACATATACAATCGAGGTACGTTTTGAAGTTCATCAGTGATGTAGCATGCAAATGTTTAGGTGTCAGATTGTCTTCTTTTCTTCTCTTTAATCAATCTATCATCATCATCATCATCATCATTTGATAATAATAATAATAATCATAATGATTACATCATAAAATAGCCAGTAGGCAACAGAAGGTTGAAGTTTTTATGACCCATACTCTCTCTCATATGTACATATTTCTATTCTTCTGGTTTATGTCTGAAGGTTAGAACAAAGGTGTAAAGATTGACTGGTCATTAGAATAAGAGTGTTTGTGTATATACATAAATGACCTTTTCCAGTTCTTGCCATACATTTACCTTCTTATAAATAATCTCATCGGAAGAATATTCTATCAAAAATATCAGTGGAAAAAATGAAATGTTTGTTTTTAATCTTTATCTTATCATTCATAGTAGCATATGTATTTCCTATAATGTCAAACATTTATTCATAGATAGATCATTCTCTGTTAGTAATGGCTAGATAGTTAGGATACTACACTTGCTTTTTCTTCTTCTTCTTCATCTTTATCATAACTAAAATAATAACAACAAAGAATCATTCGATGTGCTAATCGGTTTTCGATGACATATCCTCTATAACATAAGACATAGACAGACAGTAGCTAGTCAATCGGTAATCTTTTACGGTTAATCCAATTGGGTGCCAGAAGGGTCAGACGAACACACACGCTTAATTACATAAGACAATACTTCCGTATGTATGTATGTAGTCTTCATTTCCGTTTGTTCATCAGAAGAAAATATGTACAGTTGTCAATCAAATAAAGAAAATGATAAGGAAACAAATAGATTTTTCCCCTTGTTTTATAAGTATAGTTAGCAATGATAAAATCATTATTAGAAGCTCAAGATTATTTATCTTTATTCTACTTAGAGCAATCTAAAGATAGTAACAAAAATACTATATTTCTGTAAAAAGAAAGCTTCAGGAAACATTGTCTTTATATGGCATGATAATAAAATCTCGATAGGATTTGTTTTTGAATAGTATACTAGAAATATAAGATGATGAATTGTAGTTTTCATGATTTGAAAGAAATTTCTATTGTTCTTCATTATCTTCTTTCGACCAAATCATTCGTTTACTTTACTTATTGTCGGCATTATGTGCTCGAGAATATATCATCTTATCAAGAAGAAAATAAGTGAAGAATTCTTTCATATCTTTTTGCTCTCTTTGATAACGATCTGTTCTAGTAGTGAACGTTAGAAATGATGTGAAATTGATATCGTTGATATACAGATGTTCATTGTCGTGCTCTGATTATTTAACTTGAACTACTCGTTTTACTGCACATTATGGGACAATGCCACTTTTCTTTAACTGGATCAAATATCAAATCAAATAATAAAATATAGAAATTTGACAAAGTTGTTGTTATTCTTTTTTTTTTCCTCATGATAATATATGTAGAGAAAACGAATGCATCTAATCAGCTGTATTGTACTTTCATTCAACGGATAGAAGAACAATGAATGAACGCCATTCGTTTCGACGTGTGTATACTCTCTAAGCGCATACTTATCGTTCTTTTCTTCTTCTTCTCCTACTACCACTACTACTACTACTACAACCATTAAATGCATTCATTAACTTGCACGAACTCTTGAGAAAAAAAAAAATAGTAAGTTCATAAAAATTTATGTTAGTTACATTTTT